>CATIWQ010584452.1:0-22878 GCA_949673415.1 Euphorbia schlechtendalii
ATGACACATAGACATATCATAAACTTTGAAATAGAAAGTATAAGTAGAAAGAAAAGAAAAGTTGTAAGGTATGCAAGTGAAAGCTAAAGTTGATCAAACCGTATCCACTCTTTAATGGGAGTTGTCAATTCCCGCAATTCCTGTGTCTGCTTTGAATTCGGTCTCGGCTCGTACAGAACCTCTGCTAGGCTACTATTCTTTGCGAATATTGAACAAATGAATATTGAAGAATGAAAAATTTTATTGATAAGTGATTTGCATGTACACTTATATAACAATCGCTCGAGAATATAGAGAAATCTAGTGATCGAAACAAGGATTCAAATCACTTAAACATTTTCTCGCTAATGCTTATGAACGTAGCAAACTCTCTATCTACACACACTATATATAACCCTATAATTGCACTCTAATGCTCTCCTCTCTGGTTGCACTCTATGTTGCACACCATGCACGAAATTTGTGAGGGTTTGGGGCCCTATTTATAGAGTTCGAAGGGTTGAGTCTATCCAGATGAAGGATTGTGTCCATTGTTGAATGATTGCATCTCTTCATTGTGATTGGTTGAGAAGCTTTGATTTAATCCACAATGGATAAGCACCTTTTCATGATTGGTTGACTTCTGATAAGTGTCTTTTCGTTAGTAGTTGATGGCATTTGATGGCAGTTAATCATGTTTATCTGGTAGTTGGTAGTTAAGAAGATAGAAAAAAAAACCATCCATGTCACGACCGTGATATACATGTCATGACCGTGAATCTTTGATTAGCAAACTTCTATTATGAAGAAGAACTGATCGCCACTGCGAATGATTGTCGCCACCATAAATTGAGTTTTTCTTCAGAATTCTCCTTGCAACTTCACCGATCTTTGACAGCTTCAATCCTAAGCCAAATCTTTGAGTTCTATGCATCTTTTTGCACCTTTTTCACTCTTTTTTTCATAAAATTCCACTTTTGATCATTTTACTCCCAAGATTTACCTAGTATCTGCATTTGCATCAAAACAACTGCATACCATGTGAAATCTTTTATATGAAGTATAAAAATAACTTGATTCATAGTGTTTAATGTGTAAAATTAATATGATATTAAGTGTAATTATACACTTATCGTTAACCAATAAGGTGGACTCAATGAAGCATTTCAAGCATTATTTTATTTTCATCAAGCAAGAAGATCACCATCCTTGGTTCCCCTCCGAGTGGAATCTTCTCCTAATATGGCCTACAACTTTACCAGCTCAGACTTTAGGGTAGAAGCCTTTAGGTCCCTCAAGAAAGGGGTATGGCCGTGTCAAAACATCAGTTGGGTCATGGCCAAGAATATTTGGATTATAGAGCCTGGCCAGTCAGAGCTTATTTATCATCCTAGGCCAAAGGTTTTTATAGGTAACTTGATATTACCCCTATTTTTCATTTTCAGTGTTTAAATTTCCATCGACTAGTGAACTTGCGCAAACCGCAACCAAGCCGTCCAAGAGTCGCAAATCCCGAAACGAGCACGAGGATCCTGAGTTGATCAAAAGTTTAGATAATGCAGTTCTAAAGAAGAGGAGAAAATAGAAAGCTTAGGATGTCGAGGCAGAGCATGAAGTTATAGTGGAGTCGCCTCATCCCTCTGCGGATGAAGAAGCTCCCCTCCAACCGGTAAGGATGATTTCCCTACATCTCTATTTATTCCCCTTGTCTTATGTTATTTATTTGGTTTTTATTGTTTTTAGACTTAGGAGATCAATTTGGATATTCTTGTCAAGTCTTCAAAGATGATTAGTTTTAAGACTATTCGGGCGGATTTGTTGACCCTCGCGGGTGAAGGTAATCCCTCCATTTATACTGCCTCGATCTAGAATTTTTTTAGGAAAATATTACCACTTCCCTTGGAGAGGGATGAGCTAGCATCCGAAACCTTTCTGCAGACATACAAGGCGATGTTTATGATGATTACTAAGGTTTATCTTCGAAGTTTAGCTTGCTTAGCTTATTCGTGTAACCTTTCAAGACTTACACATTCTTATTTCAGCTGGTGTCTCTAGCGGTTAATATGGTGAGGAGGGGTCGAGATATGGGCTGACTGGAGTGAACCCATGATTTGACCAAGCAGGAGCTGGAGAAGGCCATGTGGCATATCGCTAAGCTCGAGGTAGACAAAGCCCTTTCAGAGAGGTAAATAATGAGCTGATGGGTCAACTGGAGAAGGCCAACAAGAATTCTGAGATTGCCAACAAGAAAATCAAGGAGATGACCCTGGCCCGGAATGATATACAAAGGATCATCTCAAACTACGAGGTGGAAATTCCTAAAGTTATTGCCGAGTATAGCAGGGATGCTCAATATGGCCTTGGACAGACCTGAATATGGCTAGCGAATCTTTGAGGCCTATAAGGCTTGCTACCCCGACCTCCCTAATGATCTAATGACGGGGATCAAGTATCCCAATGAGCCGGATGAGGAGGAGACAGTCATGGAGGAGTCAGAGGAGCGTGATGCTGAAAAGGGAGATGGACATTCTTCGTCCATCCCTCCCCCCAAGGGCGATCAAGCTTAATTTTATTTTTCTATTTATGTTGAACTTCGTTGTAAGAATATTTAAGCCATTTTCAGCTATTTATGGTATTGTTAATTCTCTCTATGTTTGTGAGTCTTTTATTTTTCTAATACCATTACACTGATTTCCTTCAACTTATGCCATTTAATTTGAGCCACTTAGACATCTTTTTGCTTGTCATTATATTAATTTTGAGGCCTTATGTTCATTGAAGTGCCTCGATGTTCTTATGTTTGTCATTTGTGTTGATTTCCAGGTCTTAAGCATTTTGAGCCGCCTCGATGGCCTTATATTTTCCATTTGTGTTGATTTCAAGGTCTTATGCATTTTGAGTAGCCTTGATGGCCTTATATTTGCCATTTATATTGATTTCAAGGTCTTATGCATTTTGAGCTGCCTCGATGGCCTTATGTTTGCCATTTATGTTGATTTCAAGGTCTTATGCATTTTGGGCCGCCTTGATGGATTTGTATTTACCATTTATATTGATTTCAAGGTTTCGATGTTTTAAATGCTTTTCTTTTTATTTTCTATGCAATCTCAAAGTATGATCAGTACTTAAATGGGTACATTTTATTAAATAAATTGAAAAGTACATCCGGGAATTCTATGCATCCGGCTATCTATCTCTTCTAAGGGTGCACCGCCTTGTTAAAAAACTTTTAAGGAAAAACCCATTGGGAAAAGTCCTTAAAAGGAAAAGAGTACAGCCACCTGAATCCCTCTAAGAGTTGTTAGCCATGTAGTATGGCCTAAGCTTTGCTATGGTCCAAGTTCTTGGGACCTCTTTTCCTTCCATGCTCTGAATTTTGTAGGTTGTTAGTTTGATAACTTGTGAAAGCCTGTAGGGGCCTTCCAAATTCACCCCAAGCTTGCCTTTACCTTCCCACGCCTACGAGGTGGTTGCATCCTTGGGGACCATGTCACCTTCTTGGAGGCGGATTTCTCTAACCTTTTATCATGGTATTTGGTAATCCTTGCTTTGTAAGCGGTAACTAGGATGCATGCTCTCTCTCACTTCTCTTGCAGATCATCAAGATGGTATCTCATATTGATGTCGTTCTCTTTTTCCATGTAGTAGGCCACTCGGTCCTATGGTGGACTGATTTCAATGGGTAGAACTGCCTCGACCCCATAAACCATTGAAAAAGGTGTTTCTCCGATAGATGTGCATGGGGTCATTCGGTATGCCCGTAGGACATTAACTAACTCATCCGGCCAGACTCCTTTTCTTTCCATCACCCTTTTCATTATTCCTTGACCAAGCATTTTATTCGTGATTTCTTTCTGGCCATTAGTCTAGGGTTGGGTGACTGAACTAAAATGGGTTTCGATCTTCAATTCCTTGCAGAAGTCTTGGAATTTGTTAGATGTGAATTGCGTACCATTGTCAGAGATGATTCTGTGCAGCACTCTGAATCGTGCTATGATGTTCTTTTTAATAAAATCTAACACTCGTTCTCGCATGATGCTGCTCAGAGCAATCACCTCGACCCATTTTGTGAAATGGTCAACTACCACTAGGATCCATTTCCTTTGGTCGCTTGCTTCTGGTAGGGGTCCCACGATGTATATTCCCCATGTTGCGAATGGTAAGGCAGTTAAAAGGGGGCGCTGAACCATGTGAGGGACATGAGACTTTTATGTGTGAATTTGACATTGATTGCAGGATTTGATGTATATCTTTGCATCTAAGTTTATAGATTCCTAGTAAAAACCAGCGAGACTTATCCTTCTAACTAGTGTTACGGCTGCCTGGTGGGAGCCTCAGTCTCCTTCATAGAGTTCTTGTAGGATATTGGCTCCTTCATGAGCCGTTATGCATTTTTTCCAAATGTTGGAGTATGATTTTTTGTAAAGCTCCCCATTCAGCAAGGAGAATCGCATGGCTTTCCTCACAGTTTTGGTAGCTTTGATCTTATCGTCTGGCAATCGATTCATAGCGAGGTATTCACAGATGGGTCACATCCATCCAAGGTCCTATTGTTCTATTAGTAGACTCGCCTCCATCTCATTGCTTGGGTAAGTAATTACCTCATATGGGCATGAGAGGTTTTTCCACTCTTCTTTACTAGAAGCCGCCTTTGTTAATTAATCTTCCCTCTCATTTTCCTTCTTGGAAATGTGCTCAATTTTCCAGGCGGTTCCTTTCAACTCTAGCATCTCAATAAGATTTCTTACCTTTGAGAGATACTTCGCCATGTCAATGTCTTTTATTTTGATCTTTTGATTGATCTGGTTCGCAACCAGGCTCTAGTCACTTTTGAGCAGCAATCGATCTGGTGTTATCTCTCATGCTAGTTCCAGCCCTTTGATAACGACCTCGTATTTTGTCGCATTGTTAGTTGCAGGGAAGGCTAGCTTGGCGTTGTAGGAAAATCTGATCTTTATAAGGCCTCGAATATATATGTCGACTCCGGCCCATTCGTTAGAGGATGCTCCATCCACGAGGATTTCCCATTCTTCAACTTTGATTTCTTTGGCGGGCTCGAGCCCTACGAAGTCTACCAAAACTTGAGCTTTCATAGCGCTTCTGCTTTCGAATCTTATGTCATGCTCGCTTAACCGAATAGCCCATTCTGCCAATCTTCCTGATGTCTCAGGTCATTAGAGGACTTTTTTCAACGGGAAATTGGTCCTTACTATAATTGTGTGGGCTTGAAAGTATGTTCTCAGTCGAGTGGATGAAGAAATTAAATCCATGGTGAGTTTTTCAATCCGAGGGTATCTAAGTTCTTCTTTCCTTAGCACTTTGCTAGTGTAGTATATTGGGAATTGATCTTACCCTTCTTCTCGAACCAGTACTGTTCCTACCACCTTGTCAGTGGTGGCTAGATACATGTAAAGTATGTCATCCGGTTGGGGTGTGCTAAGAAGTGGTAGCTTTCCCAAGAATTTCTTTAGTTCTTAGAATGCCTCTTGGCAAGGCTGATCCCATTTGAAGTCCTTGTCTTTTTTCATGGCCTTGTAGGATGGCATGCACCTTTTGGCCAAGAAAGATATAAATCTTCCCAAAGCGTTGATTCTACCATTTAGTTGTTGAACTTCATTCAGAGTTCAAGGCAGTTCCATCTTTAGGATTGCCTCGATTTTTTCTAGGTTTGCCTCGATTCCTCATTGAGAGATCATGAACCCTAAAAGTTTACCACCATTCACACCAAAGGTGCACTTCTCCAGATTGAGCTTTAGGCGATACTCTTGTAATACTCTAAAAACTTTCCTGATATCTTCTGCATATGTCACCTCGTTCTTGCTTTTAATTATCATGTCATCCACATATACTTCCACTAATTTTCCTATCTCATCTCGGAACATCTCATTGATTAACCTTTGATAAGTTGCTACCACATTCTTCAAACCGAAAGGCATGATCGTATAGTAATAGGTGCCTTTGTGGGTTATGAAGGATGTCTTTTCCTCATCGGCGGGGTGCATGTGTATTTGGTTATACCCACATTTGGCGTCTAACAACGAATAGACTGCATAGCCTACCATTGAGTCCGCCAATTGATCTATACTTGGGAGCGGGTAATCATATTTGGAAGTAGCTTTGTTCACATCAATGAAGTCTACACATATCCTATAGGCTCCACTTGGTTTTTTTACCAACACAACGTTGGATAACTAACTTGGATACTAGACCTCTCTGATGTGTCCAGCCTTTAAGAGTTTGCCTACCTCTTCTTCGATGGCCTGCTATCTTTCGGGTGCATGCTTTATCTTCTTTTGGATGACCAGCTTGGCTTTTGGGTTTAAGTTTAGTTTTTGTTGCATGACCTCAGGTTTAACGCCTACGAGATCTTCTGATGACCATGAGAAGACATGTTGTTGGCCAATGAGGGTGCATATTATTTCTACCTTTGCATTATTGCAAAGGTTCTTCACAATCTTGAGTGAACGTTCCGGACCAACTTTTAGCTCCTCCAGTTCCTCAACCACCTCTCTGACTAGTTTGTCTAATACTCCTCTTCCACCAAGAGTGATTCTCTATGCAATGGGGCTAGGTACGCCTCCTGAGCTATTTGGGGGTTACCTATTATTACCACGGTCCCTTTTGTGGTTGGTATGAGAAATACCAAGTCCATCGGGGAGATGGGAATCCGGGTCTCAATTTGAAAAGGTCTGCCCAATATGACGTTAAATCCTACTGAAATGTCAGCGATGGTGAATTCTACTTTCCCGCAGAATTTGTGCATGAGGCTTCCCATTTCCACTTCCAATACAACCTTGCATAAAGATTGTATGGGTTGGTCGTTTATCCCAATGAGTGGCGAGCATCCAGCCTGAATCCGAGAGTGATGCGCTCCCAACTTTTCAACAACGTTTTTGGTGACTATATTCACTGAGCTGCTCATGTCCAAAAGGATTCTTCTTACTGTGAAGTTTTCTATCGTTACTTCGATGATGATGGGATCAGCATGTTGTTTCTCTACTAATGAGTTTTTCCTGAATGGTTTCAAGATTTCCGCCTTATCTTTGACGTTGTTCTTTTTACTTAATGAACTTCTAACATTCTTTTTAGGCGACTCGAATTCTAGTTCGCCTGCAATCACCATGATAATTCCTTTCGTACCACCAAACTTCTTATTCGAGTCATCTTCTCTCTCATCGTTGCTTACTTTTCGTGCCTCCAGACTTCTTATTCGAGTCATCTTCTCTCTCATCTTTGCTTCTTTCTTTTCTTTTATGTCTCTTGGTGATTCCTTTTACGAACTGGTTAAATTTCCCAGCTTTGGTCAACTCATGTACTATGTCAGCTAGTGATCTGCAATCATCCGTGTGATGACCTTTAGCTCTGTGATATTCGCAATACCTGTTCAAATCCCGCCCCAAGGAGACTCCTTCGGGATTTATGGGAAACAAATGTTTTTTTTTCTAGGGTTTTTTTGATTTCCACTAGTATCTGGCTCAAAGATGCATTCAACCTGGGGCAATCTTCTTCTCGATCGAGGTATCCACTTTGACTAGGTCCGCCATGACCTTTTCACCTTCTATCATTAAATCTAGGTCTTTCCTCTCTCTTTGTTTCTCTACCCCAACCTTCTCTTCTTCGGTTGAAATTTATTTCATCTGCTAAGATCAAGTCTTTGGCCATGCCAAGCATTTGTTGCAGGCTTTTGGGATGCATGGTAAGGATTGCATTTCTAAGATCTCTACTCCATGTACTTTTCAATATTGCCTCTTTGGCGATGCTGAAATCCAAATGTCGTACTTCCAGGAAGGCTTCGTTGAAGCGATTGTAATAACTATTGAGGCTTTTTTCTAGGCTTTGTACAATTTCATGTAAACTCCTCGTTACCAATCCAGCAGTGGTGGAGCCTAAAAAATGTTTGTAGAATGCGTCGCTGGCTTGTCCCAACTCCCTATAGAATTAGGGGGGAGTGAGGTGAACCACCGGGCCGTTGGTCCGCCCAAGATGGCTGAAATGTATCAGCTTATGTATGCATCAATGGCTCCATCCATTTCCATTTGATTTTTAAAGTCGGCAGCGTGGTAATTTGGATCGTCTTTTCCCGTATATTTATCAAAGGATGGTATGTATATGAGCCTGGGTAAGGTTTGATCAAGGATTGTTTTCTTGAATGGTGAAAAGTTAGTCCTCGATGTTAACTCTTGATAAGGTACAACAAATTTTGTGAAAACCTTCTTGGCTTTCTTCTCGAATTCTGGGTCATCTTCCTTTTCACTTTCTGGCTCGACAACCCGCTTTAAATTTCTAGTTTTTCGAATCGATTCAGGTTGAATGCCTGTTCCTAACCCTTGGATGGCAGCCAGCATCGGCCCTATTTCTCCAGGCGGAATCTGACCATCTTTCATTGCAGATACTAGTCCTTAGAGTAATGATAATTGAGTTAACTATCCGATCGAGTTCAGTGCCATGGGTTGCATGGTTATGGTATCCGAGGCTGTCGAGAATGTTGTGGAAGCAATCCAGGGATTTGTGTGAGAGATGATGGGCATGAAGGTTGGCTGGGTGATGTTGCAGAGGTGGGGAATTATATGTCCTTGGGATGCACTATCCAAGTCATCGATCAAGTTACGAGGTGGTATTATATCCCGCTTAGATACGATTAAACCAGCTTTGCTCAGGTCACCATACATGCCGCTAGAAGAGATGTATGTCTCGATAACTGATTTCTGATACGCCTCCATTTCTTTAGGGTTGATCTTGTATATTTACTGCAATTGAAGGATAGGGTTATCTCCTCCAATGAGTCCATCATTATGGGGGTTGTCACCAATCGTAGGCGGTGGCGTCCCCGTCACAGCTATTCCTGTGGTAGGGGGATGGTTGTTTGTTCCATTGTGAGCCATTTGAGATTTGACCATAAACTGAAATTTTCCAAATATCAAAATGTTCGTGTGAACTGAAACTCTCACCTGAGCAAGTAAAATCAGTCCACGCTCACCGCACCAATGAAGAATTAGTCCTGGAACGTTACTCCACGTGCTAATTCTCTAACAACTATTAACTCCAAACAATCCTTTTACCGTGGTCTTATAGTTCTTGCAAGATAAAAACCGTCACTATGGGGGACTAGCTGTGTGATCGGCGTAGCCTCTCCGATGCTTAAGTTAGGTCAGATTTAAGAGAGGAGGCAAGTAGTATTTTTTGTGTTTTGAATACGTACCTCTGTGTAGTGACCCAAAGGGTCCTTTTATAATCTTTGAACATCTTCTAGTATGATTAAAAGTGTGAATCATCCAAAGTTCTAGTTTGAATGATTCTTTATCCTACTGATAGGATATAGTTTATCTCTGGTAAGATTTCCAATTATGGAGGTCTCTTTGTAGACTTAGAATCTTAATTGAACTCTTTGCCCTCGAGGCATCGGGTTCGGTCCATGCGGACAAGCCGACTCAGCTTAATGGTCGCCTAGACACTTCCCTCTTAAGAAACAAGGGAGACCTTGTCTCTTCCATATTCATGGTGGAAATGATCCGCTTAGATGATCATCGAGTCTTTCGCATTTGGGGCGGAAGGGATCCTCACGATTTCGATAGCCATACCAATGATTTAGAGGAAATTTCTTGAAAAATATTTAGTGCTCATTTTGGCCAACTCTCCATCATCTTTCTTTGGCTAAGTGGCATGTATTTTCACGATACTCATTTTTCAAATTAGGAAGCATGGCTAAGTGATCCTACTCACATTGGACCTAGCGCCCAAGTGGTTTGGCCAATAGTGGGCTAAGAAATATTGAATGGTGATGTAGGCGGGGGTTTCCGAGGAATACAAATAACCTCTGGTTTTTTTCAGATTTGGAGAGCATCTAGAATAACTAGTGAATTACAACTGTATTGTACCGCAATTGGTGCATTGGTCTTTGCAGCCATAATGTTTTTGCAAGTTGGTTCCATTATCACAAAGCTGCTTTAAAATTAGCTTGGTTTCAAGACGTAGAATCCATGCTGAATCACCATTTAAAGGGACTACTAGGACTTGGGTCTAGATCGGCAAGAACATTCCTAGCCTTATCGTAGTATCTTTCCCTGTTCGAGACGGATATGGTCCACCTAGGGGTTTTGCGTGGTACGCACGTGCCTGTCAATATTTGACTATCAGTACTTAATATGATGGAAGGAGTGTATTGTACTGGTTACTATTGCATATTCAGATCAGTCACAACCACGTGACGTTTCGAGTATCGTTAGGTTAACCTCTAGTGGCTCTATAGTTTGGATATCTATGAGGTCACACACTTTAGGCCTTTTATCGAACTAAGTAAAGAACTTGTAAACTGAGTCTATACCAAGAATATAAGTAAAGTCAAAATTGATGGATGAATTATTAGTTGGACCAAATGATAACTCAAGGATTTAAAGAGAGGAGTTTGAAGGGAAATTTATCCCGTTGCGAGTGGGCCCGCAAACACAGAATATTTAGGGGTGGGGCCTACGCGGCAACCTCACGAGCAAAATTGCTCGCGGGTTGCTAGCATGTGTTGGCACAAGTCCAACGCATGCTAGTGAGCTGCAGACCTGTAAGGGCTGCTGGGCAACGCTTGTGTGGGCCTGTAGTGCAGGCCCAGCAGCTGCAACCCGTAAGCTCAGCTTGCGGGACAAGGCAAGCCCATTAGGGCTTGCCTTGTGGCAGCAGTGCACAGCCCGCGCAAGCGGGCTGTGTGCAAGTTAACCCACACGGAGATGGGGCTCCGTGCGGTAACCTGTGTGGGATGGGATATTCCCCATCCCACATTTGTAAATGAGGATAGCATTTTGCTCCCCTCCCACTATAAATAGTTTCCTCCTCCTTTACTTACTTCGGCTTAGCCTTTCCTTCTGAGTTTTAACATCTTTCTTCTCAAGCCTTTTACGAGATCCTCCATGAGTTTCTCCTCTTTCCCAAGAATTCGTTTGAAGGCTCGTTCATATTTTGGAAAGAGCCTTCTAAGTTATATTTCATATTGGTCCACAAGCGGTCTATAAGCTACTTGTTAACTAACGAGTTCTTCCTCTATGGGAGGTTTTGATCAATTGGGGTTTGTGTTGACTAGTCATAGAGGTCATCCTAGTTTGGAGGCTTGTGCTAATGGATTTTTATCCAACTGTTCTAAGGGAGCAACGCACCAAAGGTAAAGGCACGCATCAATTGGTAGTGCTCTTAAATTTTTTTTATTAATTTTTATAAACCTATTAGCATCTATGGAATGTTTCCACTTAGGTTATATCAATTATGGCATGTTTAAGAGATCCTTTAGGTTTAATTTTAAGTTTGAAATTTCATCGTGCAAGTTTGCATGTTCAATTACTGCCTTAATTATTATCAGAAATAACCTAGCAAGCATGAGATGTAGTGGGAGCATGCGTAAGACCTTAGGTGTATAATGATAGCTTTGATTGTCTAACCAAAATTCCATCATTGATGGAGCTTATAGGGTTAGGTCATATCTATAAAGATTAGGGAAATACCTACTATGAATTACTATGAATTGTTGGAAATGTTGGTGTGCTCTAGTTCTTAGGCATTGGTTCTAAATTATATATGATGTTTTGTACATACTTATAGTGTCACATCAATAATCTACTACATTTATATTATGTGCTATAATATGAGTAGGGTATCCATTAATTGATAATTGTAAATGTCTCAAATCTTTTTTAATCATGGGAATGAAAAAAAATGAAAGGCTTGTATGTTGGATGATATATGGTAATGCAATTGTTATGTTGCTTGGTAAGGTAGATCATGAACATGAGAAAATGTTGGAATCATGAGACTAGACCGATCCACACAGCAAAGTTTATAAGTGTATAATTACACTTATTATTATGATATTTTTATTCATAAAAAACGATATGGTTTTGAGTCATTTTATAGTTCATATAAAAGATTTCACGTGGTATGTAGTTGTTTTTTATGTAAGTGAAAAAACTAGGTGAATCTTGGGAGTAAAATGATCAAAGATGGAATTCTATCTAAAAAGAGTGAAAAATGTGCAAAAAGATGCATGGAAAACAAGGAATTGGCTTAGGATCGAAGCTGTCAAAAATGGGTAAAGTTGCAAAGAAGAATTATGAAGAAAAGCATTGCTCATGATCATGACACCAATTCACAGTCGCGACTTGTCACCCTTCATAAATAGAAGTTGCCAACCATTGTTCACTATCGTGACATGTAATTCATGTTCACTACTTGTGACGGTTATTGGTTATCTCTTCTCAACTACCAACCACCAGATAAGAACGATCAACCACCATCAACTACCACATGAAAAGACACCTTTTGGAAGTAGACTAATCATGAAAAGGTGCCTTTCCATTGTAGATAAGGATGAAACTTTGGATCCAATCATATTGAAGTGATGCAACCCTTTGCCAATGGACACGAATCTTCGTTTGGATGGACACAACCCTTCGCACTCTATAAATAGGGTTCAAAACCAACCATTTTCATGGGATGACATGCATGGTGGGCAATGTATAGTAGTGTGCGTGTATGATAGAGAGTGAAAATAGTATAGATTTCGTTACTTTCAAAGCTATAGTGAGAAAAATGTATAAGTGATTCGATTCTTATTTTGATCACTAGATTTCTCCACAAATTCGAGTGATTGTTGTATGAGTGTAATTGCAAAGAACTTATCAATAAAAGATTTCGTTCTTCAACATTCATTTGTTCGATATTGACAAAGAATACCATCCTAGCGGAGGTTTTGTACTATTCGAGACCGAATTCAAAGTAGATGCAAGAATTGCGAGAATTGACGACTCCCATTAAAGAGTGGATACGGTTTGATCAACTTTAGCTTTCACTTGCATACCTTACAACTTTACTTTGTTTTATACTTATGATTTCTATTTTTATGTTTATGATATGTCTATGTGTCATAACGAGTATTTTATCTTGCATCATTTATATTAACCAAGTTATATGCTTTCGAGCTAACGTTAAGAGTGATTTCGGGGTTAACAAGATTGTGTATAGCCACTGGATCTGTGATTATAACGTTGTTTAGTGAGCCAACATTTTTGGAATGGTGACTTGCTAAATATGGCTATGTGAGAGCGACCCGTACTAAGCATAGTATTATTGTTATCAAGGTTCTTATAAGTGTCATAATTTGTTTACCCTAGATCTAGAAAAGTCATTTTATGTGTTGCTCTGCGGTGAATTATTGAATATTTGGGCATCTAGAACGGTGTTTGTTGAAGTTATCTAGTGTTTAAAACAACTTTGATTACTTTGCATGTTTTTCTCTACTATACTTGTTCTCAGGGAATATCTATATAGTTTACATCTTCTCTAATCTGTTCATGCATCTATTTATTCATCAGTCAATCATCCAAACCCTCCAATACAAATTATCTATTTCTTTTGTTTCGTAACTCTAGTTGGTCCTTAGAACCGAATTCCTTCCCTGTGGGATCGATATCTTTTAAAACTACATCGCAACTGTATACTTGCAGTGGTCATCATTTTTCTATTTGATAAGTGGTACTGACAACACCAGATCATATTTAGAACTTTTATCTTATCAGTAGAAAAGTGGGGAACAAGGTTTTTGGCACCGTTACAGAAGATAAGCTTATCGGAATAAGTATAGTCAAAATCTTGCGAATAAAAGTCACATGGTTGTATGTCATAGACAATTTGTTGAGTAGGTATCAATTATCTTCGGACTTGATTTAAACTTATTATATATTTATGTGGAATTGGGTATGTTGTAGTATATTACTAACGGGTCCTTAAATATTGGGTTACAAGTACGGGTATACTCAGTATATTTCATGATCACATTCGTAATAGTTTTGAAGTGATAGGATTGTCATTCGATGTGGTAAATCAAAATGAATCGTTAGCCACTTGATGAATAAAAGTGATAAGGACGTTTAATAAGTCATTGACTTGTTTTATCAATTTATTCTAGATCAAGAAATACGATGAACTACATAAGTGGGTAACAAGCATTATGCCTCTTTTTCATATTGATGTCAGTTGGCAAAGTACTTTGTGAGATAACTATTGGGATCAGTATCTTTAATAGATGGTTGTACATTATCTCAAATGAGGTTTGTAATGATTTGCGAGAATACGCTTATAGTTTATGAGTGAATCACATTGTCAACATATGAACAGACCCATGGATCGTGTGCTTATAACTACTGATATGAGATTTCTTGTACATGTTATGTTACAAAACTAGATGAATAATTGAGTATTAGTTAATTAGCATGTCAAGTCCATGTGATTGAATAATCTATATAACTCCAATAAATTAATTTAGTAAATGTTATTATATATTATGGATTTTATATCATTCATTAAATTAAATTGATTTAATTATATTTACATACAGTACTAATTTAATTGACAATTAAATAAATTCATGTCAAATAATTTAGTTGAATAAGTTTGATCATAAAGTATTGCATACTAAAATAATTAATTGACTAAGTTTGGTTAATAAAATCAATTGATAGCATGATAATTTATTTGATTAAATTGTAATCTTTATTTGTCTACGAGTTAATTTATGAATCATGAAAATTGACAATTAAATTAGTTTAAGAAATTAAACTATGAGGTTTAATTATTAAACTTAAAATTTATTAGATCAAATTTATAATTTCATGAAACCTACGACACAATTTGCTTCCTTCCCGCTGAAGAACTAATCATTTCGATATTCGTACGAATTATGAAGTGCTTCGAATTGATTTCGGGACTCCGTATAAATTTCCATATGAGTTTGTTATTGGGCATACATGTTGATAACGACAGCCTACTTCATTATGCATCGTTACTTGGTTGTCGCGTCGACAGGTTTCCGATTAAATATCTGGGAGCTCCTCTCTCCTTCAAATGCCTATCACCTTCTTCTTGAGATCCATTAATCTCTAAATTCAAAGGCAAGCTCACCAATTGGAAAGGAATTTGCCTTTCTTACACCGGTAGAGTGGTTCTAATCAAGTCGGTCTTTTCATCCATTCCGATTTACCTATTACCCATTTACAAGCTACCATCCTCGGTGGAAACTACATTAATTAGGCTGATGAGGAATTTCCTCTGGAGACGAGACGGTGAAAAGAGTGGGCTTTCCAAAATCAGTTGGAGCACTATCACTTTACCGTATTCACTTGGAGGTTTGTACATTCATGACTTTCATTTGATTAATTGTAGCTTACTATTGAAATGGTTGTGGAAATTACGATCGGGAGACCTTAACTCTTTGTGGTTTTGTTATTGTGTGAATCGCTATGGCTTTCGTTGTTGGAATGATGTCGTTACTCCGGACCTTTCGAGCATATCTCTAATTTGGGCTGATGTGGTACGATGTTGTCATGGTAACCGCATATATTGGGGAATTTTTAACTCTAATTGTCCTGTGAGGCTAGGGAATGGGCTGCTATCCTCCTTTTGGTTTGATAATTGGACATCAAATCAAAGCCTTAAGGAACTCTTCCCCGACCTCTTTGACTTATGCAATCGGCATGATTTGAATATGAGGGAGGGCTGCATTGCTATTTTTGGCTGTGGAAGATTTGGCCAACCATTTTGGAAAAGAAGCTTGCATTTAAATATGCAAAGTAGATGCTTGGAATTATGCTCTTGGATTACCTTATCTTGCCCGGGATTATTTGATGATAATGATGACGTTTTATAACCACGTTTGGAACTCAATTTCGAATTAATTGATGACCGTTTCTTGTGGGAGTTTGGGAAACATAATGTTTTCTCTGCTGCAAGTTTTTGCTTTGGCGTTTATCAATCATCAAGATGGCCGCAACCGGGCTTCGATTTTTTGACAATTTGGAGGAGTTGCATTACACCTAAAATCCGCTTCTTTGGTTGGATCGTTGTCCACGGTCGTTTGCCAACAAAATGAATGCTTTTTCAGAGAGGTTGCGGATCGGATGATTGCTACCCTTTTTGCAGCAGCAGTGAATCTATGGACCACGCTTTGATTTCATGTACTAGGAGTCGCAATGTTTGGCTTTCGGCATTGAGATGGATCAGGTTATGCAGCCCTATTCCGGGCAACAGCGTGACATTCTTGAATATGTGGCAGGGCTTCTTTAGTTTAGGACAAGCTAGAGAATTCGAGACTTCGCTTTGGCTTGCAATAGCTTGGTCACTTTGGACAACGAGGAATAAGTTCGTGTTTGAAGGAAGTCAAGCACCGATTGATCACATTAATTTTTGTTTACGTCTTTGTTGGTTTCATTTTAGATGTAAGAAACGTTTTGTTTGTGGCTCAGAGTCCGATCTATTTGTAAACCCGGGCTTTTTACTTTCTTATAACTGATGAGACACTCATCTTGAGTTTCTCTTTTATTTATAAAATAGGAGTAGGTGTTTTGTAGGCAAGCGTATGCATCAACCTAGTTGGAACATACGCCCCGAAATTTTCACTTGCTCCAACCTTTTTCTCTTTCGGGAGACATACCGTCTCCCTAGGGATTTTTACAAAAAAGACTAATTGGGATATAAATAGAAAAAAAAACCTAATTATCTTAATTCATATTTAACGTGAATGGCAGCCCCTTAAAAGCCATATACACGTTTTCAGCTTTGGTAAAGAATGGTTCTTGGGGTTTTATCTATTTTCTTCGTTCACATGGTCAGCACCGATTTTGGTTCAAGAGGAGTTTGTGCATGTGAGATTGAAAAACTTCCACTTGCGAGCTTTTTATGACATATATCTCTTAAAGAGATTATTAAGTAAATTTTTATTTGATAAATATATATTATTTTGAAACCCTATTAATGATTCTTAAGAAGATTATATTCGAATTTGAAAAAAATTTTAACCGGTAATTTCTACTGTTGCAGTTATTTCGATGACAATTCCCTTCAAAAATAATTACTCGTAACCAAGAATTTAAGCTTAATCGGGACACGGCCAAATTACCAAACCAAATGTGTTGGAATATCCAAACAGCCAAATAATAGTTAGGCAGGTTACATTTCCAAATTATGAATAATAACTATTTAAAATAAAAATGGCACTCCTGAGAGAAAATTGAAAGTGAAGATTAATTCATCACAGAATTTCAAAAAAATCCACTAATAAATTTAACTGCAAAAAGAATAACTCGAACATAAAAACAAAGAATTGCAAAAAAAATTAAAAAGAAAGAAAAGAACAGACTGACTCTGTCTAACTCCATTGACCAACCTATCCATAATGACTATATCTCTATCCAGTAAAACCTTCTAGTTTCACTCTAGTTAACCCTTCACTTAAAATTAATGCTTCTCCGCAAATCTAAATTTAAGTCGTAATTTTTTACAAAAGACAAAATCTCAGTTTAAATAAGATATTAAGAAGAGCTATACTTGAGGCGACGCGACACATTTTATCCTCATATATAGTGGGCAGGATTATTTGGAATCGACTCGGGCGCTCCAGCTGAGGCGAGGTTCTCACACACCCTATTTCTCATCTCGACGACTCTTTTATGGGAATTTGAGTGCAAAGAAGGAACAAAGGTGGGACTTGCTGCTGGTCGGTACTCGGGGAAAAGCCGCCCCGACTTGTAGCGTACACCGCAAGCATTGCAAAGGGTTTTAGGCCCCAAAGGTCCTGCCCTCCATTGAGGCGTTTTGGTGATTTCACAATGCATACATTTCCTCACATTTTGAACTTGGGTCAGGTTCGTCTCTGCCTGGCCTAGTGGGATTGTGAACTTGATTCTCTTCTTGTGCTGGGGTGCAGCCTTCTTTGGTAAAGTTATGAAAAGTCGAGACTCTGCGCAGTTTTCCGAGTCCGAATTAGCCAAGGGGACAGCAAATTGCTGATGTGGCTGGGCCTTGGTGATTGATGAAGAAGGCGAAATAAGCTGCATAGCGAAGCGGGGAACGAATGTAGCAGGGCGAGGGCGTTTGCTACGAGGGCGTCCTCGCTTGACAACCGTTTCAGGGCTTCGGGGACCGCTTTTCTGGTCTCCTGTGCAGGAACTGCTGCTCTCAAGGACAGAAACTGGACTGGATGTCTGGAATTGGTTACGCGAATCCTTGGTCATAAAGGTCAACTCTTGTTTGTTCATTGTCAAGTTTTCTCCGGAAAAGGAATCCTCAACAAAGTTTGATAGCCATTCTAGTTGAACTATGTCTTCGTACTGCAATTCAACATAAATGTCACATTAGACATTGAATTACAAAACACAACTACATTGAAAAATTTCAATTTACCAATATTTAATCGACCACTTAGCATGTGAGTTCTAGTAATCTTCACTTTATTTTTTTTATCACCATTGCAATTGAATATATATATATATATATATATATATATATATATATATATATATATCAATAAGGCGTAGATTCTCTAGGATTACAAATCAGTTCAGTTCAACCAACTTCAGTTCAGGTTCGTTAGATTCAACTTTTATAAATTTACATCAAAATAAATTCAATTCAATTTATTTCAGTTCAATTTAATTCATTCCTCGTAAATAAACAAAAGCTTTAAGTAACCCTCAATTTCAAAATAATTATCTCCATCCTATTTATTTATCAATTTAATTTTCAATTTTAATGTGCCTATTATAAAATAAAATAGCATAGAGATTATAAACTAATGGAATTATAGACTGATACTGGTACTGAGAAATAAAAGGAAGTTTGGTATAAAATTTAAAAAAATAAATTAGTCAAGGAATGGAGAAAGTAATAATTACTCCCTCCGTTTTTTCGTAGCTCATTTAATAAAAAAATATGAAAATTAAAAATAGTAGTATATTTCAAATTTTATAATTTTTTTTCATATATTCTTATTTACTCTTGTTACTACCATAATATTAAATAAATAGTTTATTATAGAAAATTAAAATATTAAAAATAAATTACTTGTATAATGTGATTACTAAAGGGATGTACAAGCACACTACTAAAAGTATGAAAGGAGAAAAAAAAATGTATATATTTTTTTATTTAATTATTTATTTGAGAAATGCAAGCATAGCACAATACTAATTCACTTTAGGTGATCGCATGACAAAGCCACGTGACTCCCATAACTGTATCAATTATTAACGCAATCCACTCAGCGCCGACAACACATTCAAATTACTGAATCACCCTTGTGAACCCCCACCAAATATTTCATTGACTCAAATGCCCCAAAATCAAAATGTTTAAATTTGAACATAGCAAAGCTGGCTGGCTATACACAATTTACCAAAATCAAATGACGTCATCAGGAAATCTAACGGCTATGATTGAAATACCAAAAAAATCAACTCACCGGCACGGATAACTCAGCGGAGAGATCAGAGGCGCCATGACTGTGGGAGAAAACCGAGTCAGAACCCGCAAGTGAGTCAGAGTGAGTCGACCATATGCTCGGGAACGAGTTAGGCTTCCCACTGTTATTAGTATTATTGTCGACCCCGGTAAGACAAGCTTCAATGTCGTCGGTCGGAAAATCAAGAAGGTCATCTATTTGGTCAAAGAAATTGCCGCAGTCAATCTCGTCAACAAAATCAGCAGGTCCAATCATGATTTCGAATATTTTCCTGGAAAATTGAAGGGGAAAGAAAATGTAACTACAAAATAAGAAGATAAGCCTTAATTTTACAACAAGGAGAAACTTAAAATTAATGTTTTGTTTAGTAGAACTCAAGTTGTAAGTAACTCGGTAATTTTTGGATGAATTTACCTTTTCTAATTCCGCCAAAAGAAATGAGCTGGACTTTTTTAATTCTCACTGAAATTTCAGGTAACAACTTCAAATTCCCTGGAAAAACAACAAAATTAAGCAACAATGAGTGATTATACTTCCATAATTTTGTTCAATTGTAATACCCGTTTATATTAATAAAACCTCAAAGATAAAAGATTGTAGAAAAAATTTAAATATGGATACGTTTTTGAAAAATTTATGTCCGTAATTTTCGTTTTCTTTCCCATATTTTCTGAGCAAAAAGTAACATTATGTAAAATTCAACAGAAATCCACAAAATGCCTGAAGAAGAAGAGAAGAAGATACCAAATATAAACTCGAACTTGCAGATAGAAGGGAGAGAAGTGTTGTAATTTTGTTGAAGAGATAGAGAGAGAAAAGGGGGGAAATTGAGAAGGGAGAAAGAGTAGAAGTGAAGAGAATAAAAGGAAGAAGAGTAGAAATGAAGTAAATATAAACAGAGATAATAGATTGATTTATTTATTTTTAAAAAAAAGAATGGGAAAATGGTAGGTAAGGGACCTCCTTCATTGCTAGCTGTCTTTTACTCTCTTCTTCACTGTCTTGATGTTGAAGTCTTATTATTTCTCCAGGGCCCCCTACTTTCCTCCTCCTTTCTCCCTGCTTTCCTCCCTTGTAAATTTAAAAAGTTTAAGGGTGGGAATGGTATTTTTAACCGGGTTGGGTTGATGATGGGTTAACAAGAGAAAATACACATGACGTTGATGAGAATCAGACTCAAAGATACGTAAATTTAATAAAAATATTTGCATAATGTCCACCTGTCTGAACTCTAACTGAGACATCAGACATTGTATCCCAAAAAAAAACTCAAAAAGATATTTAAAAATATATATAACAAGAAACAACTTAAAAAGTTAGATGTATAATATTATATTATCAGTATTAAAATTGTTACATAATATAATTCAATTCTATACATACAAGTTTTCAATTGTTTCAATTTTTTAAATTTTCGGAATGGTAAATATTCTTTCAAATCAAAATTTTAAGGAACATAGAATTTGGCATTGTCTTATAATTAACGAACCAGTAAGAGAAGAGATGATATGAAAACTTTATGAGAGCATATGTGTAACATCCACCTGTGTGAACTCTAACGATGATGAATGTGCAATGTGAAAATCCAATATAGTAATTTATTTTAAAATTGCATAATTTTTTATCCTTGTTTATTTTTTTATTTCCATGGTATCAAATGCACAGTTTATATCGGAAAATTAAAACATTAAGCGTAGATTAGTTTTTGTATACCGCTATTAATTGTATTTATTAAAAAGTGTGAAATGTATAAGAGGACAGCAGGATTGTTGTAAAGGTAATTACCACCCTGAACTTTGAAATATGACAGATAGCCCCCTGTACTTATCTAAAACACAGTCACTTTACCCCCTTGTACTAACCCGGCTTGCTACGTGGATGACCATCAAAATACACGCACGTGAAGTATGCTGGTGGAATAGAAAATGAATAAAAAAAATCCATAATATTCTAATTCTTACTATATAAAATCCTTAATATATGTTATTTGTCTTCTTCTAAACTTCATCTTTATTCTAAATATTTTCTTCAATTAATCATAATATTGTATCAATTTATTGGCCCGTCACTTTCATCATTTTGTTCTTGAAGCCGATACTTTTACGAGGGGGTGAAGAAACGAGTTTAGACAAGTACAAGGAACTATCTGTCACATTTCAAAGTTAAGGGTCGTAACAGCTATTTTTTGACAAGTTCAGAGGATGTAGATGCATTAAACCTTTAAATTTTGGAAGTTTTCAATGGTTTCTGTTTTTGAAGCGTTTCAAAAATATAAATATTAATTTGAGTAAAGGTTGATGAAACATGAAAATCCGGTAATCCATCCAATAATTTTACTATTAACGAACGAAACAGTAGGTACTATTCTTTCCAAAAAATAATTACTCCCCTTATTTTCTAGTGGTACATTGAAAACCATAAAATATTAGTCCAATTCAAAATTTCATGATTTTTCATCTTTTTGTAATGTATATAATTATTTATTCTTGTTATTTTCATAGTATTAAATGCACAGTTTGGTATGAAAACTAAGATATTAGGGATAAATTGGGTTAATTTATCTTTACCTCCCTAAACTTGGCATTAAAATTCTATTGCCCTCTGAACTTTCAAGTGTTTCTATCAACCCCCTGAACTTAGCAAAAGTGCATTTATTTACCCCTGAACTTGGCAAAAATGTATCATTTTATCCCTTGAGTACCGCTTGTTAACTTTTTATTGGGTAAGAAAAAAACAATTTTGAAAAGTTAAACAAAACAGAACATGACACATGTCATTCAAGGAGTAAACTGATACACTTTTGCCAAGTTTAGGAAGCAAATTAATACATTTTTTCTAAGTTCATAGAGCTGAGAGAAACTTTTGAAAGTTCAGGAGGCAGTAGACTTTTTATGCCAAGTTTAGGGAGGTAAAGATGTATTTTGCCCATAAATTAACACTTGCATACCCTTATTAATTATTTTATTAAAAAATGTGAAATGCATAAAAAGACTATTAAAATAACGGTAAGAGCAGTGTTTTAAAAAGCGTTAGGCGCTAGTCGGGTGGCCAAAGATTAATCGAAGTATAGGCGGGGATTAATCAGGGTCTAGTTGGACTTAGACGTTATTTGGCAGGATTTAGGCGCTACACGTAGTCGGGTGGCGACCCTCAAAATATCACCTAGACGGGACTTAGGCGGAGACTTTTAAAACAGTGGGCAAGAGTTCCACATTTTCGAAATTGAAAACATAAGTGATAATAAGGGAATATTGATGAATTTGAAACCTTAATTGGCTGTTTAATTTTAATGATCGGAAATAGAGATTGGTTTCGTTTTTGAAGGACTAATTATGTTATTTAATACTAAAAGAAGAACTTTACCTTATTCTTCACAAATTTTACCATCCAGTAGACCTGTTCGCGGGCCGGATGGGCCGGGCTTGGACACGCATTTTTTTAAATAGCCCGGCCTGAGCCCGATCCCGTCAAAGCCCGAAGATTTATGGGCCGGGCTTGGTTTTTATATAAATACCCGAGCCCAGTCCGACGAATAATTTTATATATTTATTATATATTTATACATTAAATTTATTATTATTTTAAGATTTTATATTTTATCCTATTAAATTTTTATACTTGGTTACAATAAATGT
>CATIWQ010584488.1:0-17366 GCA_949673415.1 Euphorbia schlechtendalii
GGTTGAATTTTATTATACATATGAGGTATAATGTCATTGAATATATTTTAATAATATATTTATGTATTTTAATTATTTATGTGATGATTATCTTAATTATATATGTGTTATATGTGATATATATGTTAGAAATCATTTTTACAATATTTTTATTTGTGGATTAATTTGAAATACCTTGTAATTCATCAAATGGATGTAAGCTCTGTAATTTTGAATGGTGAATTGAATAAAGAGATTTATATGTAACAACCGGAATGGTTTGTTATGTCAAAATGTGAAAATAAGGTATGCAAGCTAAAAAATTTGCTATATGGACTAAAACAAAACATCAAAGCTTGATATCAAAAGTTTGATGATGTGATTTTGTCTAATGGTTTTGTTATCAACCAAGCGGACAAATGGTATATAGCAAATTTGATACTCCTGGTAAAGGAGTTATGAGTTACTTATGTGCGGATGACATGTTGATTTTTGTACTAACCAAAATCAGGTTGATAAAACAAAGAAATTTTTTGGTTTGTCATATAGTTTTGAGATGAAGGATTTAGAGAGGCTAAAGTGATTCTTGGTATAAGAATTAAGCAGAAGAACAATGTTATTTCAATTTCTCAATCTCATTATATTAAGAAGATTTTGAATAATGTTAACTTCAAGGATTGTTCTCAAGTTAGCACTCCAATGGATTCCTTCGATTTTTGAAGGTTATTTTGATACAAGTTATATTTCTTATGAAGATGATAGTTCTTCCACAAGTTGACGAGTATTTCTTCTTGGGGGAGGTGCTATATCTTAGGTGACTAAGAAATAAACTTGTTTGAGTGATTCGACAATGGAATCTAAATTCGTAAAAACTGAACGAAATTTAGCTGATCATTTAACCCAAGGGTTAAGAAAAGATATTGTGCACAAATCGATTTGGGGGATATGGTTAAAGTCCATAAAAAATCTCTCATGTTGAGACACCCAATTCCCACCTAATATGACATTAAATGCTGAATTCAATGAGGAAAGCTTAACATCTAGAGATTGGAACACACTGATTAAAATATCCCAAGGTGTGTGTTCAGACCTGCAAGTAAAGAAGGTTGAAGTTGAATTTCTTAATAGCCTTTTTGAAAAGTTGCATATATATGCAGGTGTAAGAATAAAAAAGCTACCTATATGAGCATGAAGTTTAGCCGCTTAAAAAAGCTTGGACTTGGCTTTGCTATGTTTATGAAGGATAAGGACACAAGGCTAGTAAAAGATAGTGTCAAGTAAGAACATGTTAGAATGTTGACTTATGTGTATATTATCTTCATGTATTCAAGATTGATAACTAACGTTCAATCCATAGTGACACCTATAGTTATTCAAATATTTGGAATGTGCAATATACTAAGATGAAATTCAATCGTCACGATATTTCATTTATGCATAAGTTTTTTTTTGTTGTGATTTTCGTTTAGCTAATCATGGATTACACTAAAATGGGGGAGGATTGTTGGTATTTTAGTGTAATTGGATCAACTAGTTGACCAATAAGATCATAATATTTCAATAAACAAGTCAGGAGAGTGCGGAGTGCACACTTGTTCGAGTTCTATTATGATACTAAGCTTACGAGGGTCCAGGAATGACTTTTTACAACGTTTCTGTTTAGAACCGTTGCGACTAATCAAATGGACATGACTTTTCACAATGCTTTTCTTTGAAAGGTTGCGACTACTCGTTTCATGCTTATAAATACCTAACATTGGCAACGATTTCAAAAGCAACTTTGATTGTAAAGTTTTCTGAAATCTGGTTCATTTTTCTTCACAACAAAAATTTATTCTAAGTTCTTGAGTTTTACTCTGATTTTATCCGATTGAAAAATTTGGGAGAGCCACCAAATTAGTTTCAATCTGAAAGTGTTATCACGACTTCAGAGATTATCCAAGTTATTTTCAGCGATCCCCAACACTAATTGCAATTAGGGTGAGCAAGACTTGGTTTGGTTCCGACCAAAACCAAACCCGAACCGAATCGAATGCTAGAAAAATAATAACTGAAACCGAACCGAAGTATATGCTTTGATTTTGTTTAAACCGAACAAAAGAAATTATGTTTGGTTTTAGTTCGGTTCGGTTATTACCGAATTCCTTTAAATTTATAATATAAATAATTTATTGGCTAAATGCATCATTGGCTCCCCTACCTATGGTCATTTCACCTACTTCCCATTGACCTTTACAAGGGTTCTAGTAGCTCCCTCATCTTTCGAAAATGCACCTCATATATCCTCCATCTGATGTGGCAGCTGACTTGGCAGCCTTTGAAAAATCGAAAGAGTGAAATTATTTTTTGAAGAATAAAAAATACATAATTAGTAAAAAAGGGTCCATGATCATCACTTTGAACCCTCTGTTCACGTAACTTTCCTTTTCTCTTCCAAATTAACATTCTATAATTTCAATTACTTGTAGTTATGACCATTGCACTTGACAAAGGCTCAGTTCATCACTTTTGCAAAAGCTGACTTTCAGAGAAATTTAAGTTCAGAAACTTGTTGTTCATATTGAACTTATTTGTAGGTTAAGAGTGGTCTTCAAAAGAGAGCAAGGGTTGAATATTCAGAGAATATGGTGTTAATCTAAAAGATAAAATGAAGATCGATGAAAGAGATTGATTAATTAGATAATGAAGGCAAAAAATTTGGTCACAGGAGAAAACAAGGGCCGCAACAACGTTGAGGAAGCCGAATAAAGAAGTAGTTGAGAGGCAGACGCCGTTGATGTCCAAGAAGAAGAAGGAGGGTCATTTGATTTTTTTTATGTCTCATATCGCTGATGTGAACATGTTTTCTTACATGTAGGTGCGTTTGGGTTTCAAACATTGGGCTGAGAGTGGTTAAGTTTAACTGAGGGAGTTAGGAGATGCACTTTTTGAAAGATGAGGGAGTTACGGGGATCCTTGCAAAGGTCAAGTGGGAAGTTGGCGAAATGGCCATAGGTGGTGGAGCTAACGATGGATTTAGCTTAATTTATTATACATATCTACGTTTTAGGATTTTAAGAGAGACATTCAAATGTTTTGATTTCAGTTGTGTCTCGTAAATTCTAATAAAATAAATTAAACAAT
Source organism: Euphorbia schlechtendalii (assembly GCA_949673415.1). Classification (NCBI taxonomy): domain Eukaryota; kingdom Viridiplantae; phylum Streptophyta; class Magnoliopsida; order Malpighiales; family Euphorbiaceae; genus Euphorbia; species Euphorbia schlechtendalii. The sequence goes on from CATIWQ010584488.1 coordinate 3,103, forward strand.
CGACAACACTAAATGAAATAATATTAATATCTTTCAATTATGAATACAAAATAAAACGAAGTAATAGTAAATAATGATGATTGTGTAATTAAAAAAGTGAGTGTGATGTTGATAATAGGAGGAATGTGAAAAATAAAAACGAATATAGTGATAAAATTAGTTTATGTATATATAAATCAAATATACATAAAAAATAGAATTTATTAGTTACACATTCGGTTGTATTCGGTTTTACTTCGATTTTTATTACAAAAACAGAAATATTATACTTTTGAAAATCGAAACTGAGCTGAATTTTTTCGGTTTCAGTTCGGTTTCGCACATCTCTAATTGCAATCTAAGCTTACTTAGTGTTGATACTTGTAGTGTTCTACTAATTGAGTTCAATTCATATTGTTTTATATTTGCATCTAGAATATATATGTTTTTTTAAAACCTCTGAATAGACAATGTGTCTCTTCATTGGAAAAAGTTTGGGCTGGTGAAAATTTCGGGGGCACTCGTTCCAACTAGATTGATGCGAGATGCTTGCTTACAAAACACTTACCCATCTTTTTATTAAAAAGGGCGCGTTACAAAGAGTGAATCGCCCAAATAAATTACAAGTTTATATATAAATAGAGCTAGCGTCTAATAAAATATCTTTTGCTGAAAATGAAGTCTGTTTGTTCCTAATCTTAAAGAAAAACCAGCACTGGTGAACACTAGCTTGAAATAACTCTTGACATCCACGAACTGCATGGAAAGCGAATTCATTCCTTCTCTTCCAAATGCTCCAAAACAAAAGAAAACCATAACACCGTGTCAAATTCCTTAGGCACACCCTCTTTGAAGATAGATCTCCATATCAACAAATAATCATACACATGACCCGGAATTACCATAGAAATACCAGCCCAACGGAATACTCTTTTCCATAATAGCCAACTATCACGACAATAAAGAAACAAATAATCAATAGATTCGTTCGCATCACAAGATGGATAAGTGGAATCGGACAATGATGCGCAACCACAGCTAAGTAGGAATTCCTTAGTTCGGATTCTTCTATGTATAACAATAGCCAACCAAAAAAACTAATTCTCGGAAGCATGCAAGTATTCCAAATCAACCTGAACAAAACCAGCGGATTTGGCTAGTTGATACCATCATAAAAGCCCGCACAAAAAAAGCAGCCATGTAGACTCCCTTTGCTCCTAAATTCCAATGAAACCTATTGGCAACTGTAGAGAAAATAGGCTGAAATTCAACGGAGCTTAAGTTATCAAATTCCAATGTTAGGAAAAGGAAGGGGATCGATTGAAAAATCACTCTTTTTAGCTCAACGGCATGGTTGCGTTCATCCAAATGGAGGCGCCTATGGGTAGCCAAGATATAAGTCACCAAATAACATAACACGCACTTGATCAATGGAGCCTTTTTTCCAAATCAAAAGTTGCCATAAAATCATCAAAAAGTACCTTTAAAGGGGCCTTAGAAGTCCAATTGTCTTTCCAAAACCAAGTTGACGAACTGTTGCCATAAGAGACCTTATAATTGTCGGTAAAAAAATTCCAATATGGCTGGAAATGGTAGCAGCAATGCACCACATTTAACCAAATCAGCGATAATTTTGAAGCATCAAACTTCGAGAGATCCCACTATGAAGAAAAGCCATGTCATTTTGCACAAAAAACAACCCATAAAGACTCATCATCCACATTCTGAAGGTGCCATAACCACTTACAAAGCAAACTATAGTTCACAAGTCTGAAATTCCTTATATATAACCCACCTAAATGCTTTGGAAGGGTAATAGTGTCCCAACTAACCTTGCAAATTCCACTAACATTTGCATCTCCATACCATAAAAAATTCCGCATTAATGACACTAATTTTTTATCGATCGTCGATGGAATTTGAAATAGTAATAATAAATAAATCGAGAGAGAAGAGATAACCGATTTAATGAGAATCACCCTTCCTGAATACGATAAACATTTCCCCTTCCAATTAGCCAAATGGGTTTTATATTTTCTAACTAAAGGATCTCAATTCCCGTTATTTAGATCTTTATAGCTTAATGGAGTACCGAGGTAAGTTACGGGGAATTTCTTGATTTTATAACCAAGCTTTGAAGAGCACGAGTGAATTGTTTAATCATCCACATTAATACCAATCAATGAGCTCTTGTGGAATTTATTCTTAACTGAGAAATCACCTCAAAGCATTGAAGAATTCGAATAAAGGGCTGAATTAAAGTCGCATCCACCTATAAGAAACAAATAGTATCATCCGCGAAATTGCAAGATAGAAACATCTGGCAAATTATCATTGATTTTAAAACCCGGTAACAATTCCTCTTGAATATTTGCATCAAGAAGTTGCTTAACCCCTCTACGAATGCTAATAGGCAAACCGGGGCTACCGTTAATCAAAATCGAGATGGTTGAGTTGTGCCGATAACCACAAAGCTAAGAAATCTATTTATGGTCAAAACCCATCTTCATCAAAACCGCATTAATGAACACCCACGAAATGCAATCGAATGCCTTGTGGATGTCTAATTTTAAGGTAGAACATGCATGTCAATGATGATGGACGGAATAGATGATTTCGGACACACTAAATGAACATTCATGAATATTACGGCCACCAACGAAGGCAAATCGATTCTCCGAGATAAGAGATGGTAAGACAACCTTAAGATGAGTTGAGAGTAACTTCGCAACCACTTTATAGACCCTGTGAATAAGAGCTTTTGGTTTTAAATTTTGAAGCAAACAACTTCCCAGGATTTTGGGAATAAGAATCGTGTATGAAGCCTTAATTGAATTTGGAAGGAACAATCTCTCGTGAAAATGGTTGAATGAAGCATAAAGTCCTGCTTAAATAAGTCCCAAGCTTGTTTATAAAAGAGGTGATTGAAATCATCCAGTCCCAAAGACTTATTCCCATTACAAGCGCATAAGGAGTCCCAAACCTCAACCTCCAAAAATGGCTTAAGTAGATCTCGGTTTTGAGCAACCAAAGCATGATTAAATTTTAGCTTATGGAGGGAAAAGGGGATGGCTAGAGGGGCTGCAAATAAGTTTGAGTAAAATGAGTTGATAGCCGAACTAATCTCTTGCAAATTGAAAGTGAGTGAGCCATTCAAATCAAGATAAGTCAGACGATTATTTTAAAGCGGGCCGATGCTATTCGATGGAAGAATTTCCTGTTGTTATCCCCTAGAAGAGACCATTTTACCCGAGATTGTTGATTTCTAACGCTCTTTAATTGTCACCGTTTAATTGTTAAGTCTTGGTTCGAAGATAAGGCTGCTAAGTTCGAACTACTAAGAGGCCGCATCACTAAGCTACAAGTCAATGTGAGAGCTTTGGCTTCAAGTTCCACATTAATTTTCTCCATGTTTCCAAAATACAACACATTCCATGGCCTAATTTCTTTACTTAAAAGCCGCAAATGAAAGGAGAAATCTTAGTTTCCACTCTTACTACAAATTATCCTCCATTTTTATCGAATAAATGGAAGAAATTCACTTCTATCCCACCAACAATTCAATGATCTAAAAGTACTCAATCTCAGAAGAGACTGCGGCTTACTTAGAAAAAGGATTCGGAGGTGATTCGATGGTGACAAGTCTAAAGTTTGAATAGACAAATCCGGCAAACAATCCAAAATGCTACACTTTACCAATACCCGATCAATTCTAGAAAAGGACCAAGTGTTATGTCTAGTATAGTCCCTCCCTTCCAACGGGATGTCGATAAGTTCACAAACATTTAAGAATTCTCAAAAGCTAGGAAAAGATGGCGAAACATACCCACTCAATCTTTCATTATAGAACAAAACCTCATTAAAATCACCACAAACAATAACATTCTCCAAGGAATTGATAATAGGTGACAATTCTAACCACATTGAGCTCCTCTCATTCCAATCCATAGAGCCATAAAGCACAACCACATAACTATCCAAAATAGACGAGGTCAAATGAATAATCATCCAACGAGCGGATGAGGCAAATAATGAACCATGTAATAAAATGTTATTCCAAGAAATTGCAATCCCACCCGAAAGTCCTTGCAAGCTAACATGGCACGAGTCGAAATCATTATGACCCCATAATTGATGAAACTTGTTATTGCCTCGACTTTGGTCTCAATTAAAATCACAAAGTGCAAATTAAATCTCCTAGTATGCGATAAAATAAATTAATGCTTTAAATTGTTCACTAAACCCCATGGCAATTCCAACGCATAAAAGATAATGACATAATAAAGATAGAAAAACCTTGAAAAAGACCTCAAATTAAGTCTCTCCTCGGCCTTGGATTGTCTCCAAAACCAATGCCTTCGAGCTCTTCGTAAAAAGTCCCAATCTAAATTTATCAGACCAAGTGAGAAGAACTCCACTTGGTTGTTGATTATGAGCCTCAATAAAAATCCTATTAGCAATGTTTGGTCCCGATGAACTTGATGTCAAACAATTAGACTCCGGAACAGCTGACGATTTTGTAGCACCTCAGTTTGAACCAACAATCATTGATAAGACTATTTTCTCACTAGTTACGGGTCTCAAATCTGATATCAAAACACGGGAAGGGCTGGACCTGAGGTCTGACACGATAGTAGCCTACAAAATGTTGGTGGTGGGTGTAGATGCGGCTTCAACGGGGCTGGTAGAATAGTGGGGAGAATAAACAAAACGTCCCCAATCAGATTCTTCTTTAGAACTCAAACTTTTCGATTCAAATTCTGAGTAATTATGATAGGCCGTAAGTTGCCTAACAATAGCCCTTACACTAACACAAAGATTTTCCACTATAGCATTGATCCACTTCTCGAATATCCCAAATGGAATGCTCAAAACGCAAGAAACCACATCAAGCCGATTCAGCTTATCGAAGTTAAAGTCAATGGAGATTAATTTCCCCATAACAGCAGCCACATCCTTCACTAAGTTCTCCGTGATAATAGCAGGTGGTAAACCAAAAAAGTCCACATTACATAATTGGTCTCTAGGAATAAATTTTGAAGAAAAGGGGTGAACCTTTGAAAATAAATCAATGAGAGCCCTCTAATCACCCTCAAGAAAACTAGCTAAGGCATCATCGAAATGAAATGAAATTACAACCAAGTCTCCACAAGCTGGGGCGATAAATTTTACCGCGAAGTTATGATTACGAATAATAAAAAAGATGTCCGGGATGAGGCTTAAATTTCGCAACTTAGCAAAGCAAGAGAAACGAACCCACTTAGCCTTTTGAATGGCGCGGTTTAGATGGAGAACCATAGGCCTCGGGTCTGATGCTGCCACCTGTGTATACGAGCAGGAATCCCTAGGCAAATCAGTGAAAATTCTAACCTTTTTAGCAGCCGACGTAGCCGCAACCGAATGAGTATGGCCATTCGGCTTGGGAAAGTCTTATGCATGGCTTGAATTACTTATCCTTTTCCCATATGTAGCTATGTAGGCACGAAGGCTAAAACCTCCAATTGCAATGGCGTTAAGATGGTAAAGCACCTCATGGACTCCAATGATAGAAATTCGAAACATCTATTCCTAGTGTTCCTTTTTGTTACAACATACTCACGGCCAATTACACCATACTTTAAGAAGATCACTCTCATTGCGTTCTTGTCATGGGATGCCAGGAAATTCTCGAAATAAATATTAGCGGAAGCTAGCTGTGGTTCAGTCATGGATCTGCGTTTGGTTTTACTATGGGTAGGCAGTGGGTTAAGGCCTTGTGGATGGGGTGAGGCGGGTTTACTAGTGATCGGTGGGGTTCGGGTGAGGTTGTAGTGGCTGGAGTTAGGGTGGCGGCTAGGGTTGGGGTTGGACATGTTTTAGAACCGTTAGCATCTAGAATATATATGTATATACATGCAATGCTCTTTGTACTGAATGTTGTTTCACTAGTGTTTTATTTTGTTGTTATTTCACTAAATAATGTTCCCAATAGCTGCATTTGTCTTTGTTTGTATTCTGTTGCTTCCAATTACATCAAGTGAAAAGGTATTAATTTTGAAGTATATGAATAGAATTTGTTTGAATGAATTAGTCATGGACCAACAATGATTTTTAATCCACAGAATTCATAATGGATGATTTTTGGATTTCAATTGTGTAAAATTTGATAAAGAGAAGACTCTACACAACAATGTTGAAGACAGAATGGTATGGACAATATAGATATTTGTTTCTTAGTTTTTACAAGATTTAGAAAAAGGTGGTGAATGTCATGAATTTCTAGGTAATATTTAGTTCTTTGAAATTATAGTTAAGTTATGTTGAGAAAATTTAATGATGAATGGAATTGAAGGCACATGTCAAAATAAAATATAGATTAAGCTAAGTCGTAGTATGTGAAACATTGCTGAGTGAGATAACTCAGCAATGCTATCTAATGCAATACTTTGCAACAAAATTCATAGATATAAAAATGATGCGTGCTTAACATAATATTTGTTGAGTAAATAAAAGAGATAGTAGCAAAGAAGGAAAACACAACGATTTATAACAGAATATTCTCGAGCCTACATCTAGTCCTCAGATACTCTCTCTAAGCTTTAATCCACTATAGTTTTATTCCTTTAACTAGGTGGAGCAGCCTTCATAGTGGGTAAATATACAACAAGTACCTATCAAGATATCTAACCCTCCAACATTTGAGTATCCTTCTCAATTGCTACCACTTAGAGTATTCAATGAAAAGATTGAATAAACAACTTATTAAACGTTGTTTATCCCTGTTGGACCCATTAGGGTGATTTAACAAGTTAGGGGGAGGGGTGAATGACTCTTTTCAAAGTTTAAGACTATCATCGAAGGCTTTGTGGAATTCTTGCTTCTGATGCTACTTTTGATGAAAGTTTGTTTATCTAATTTCTCAGATGCTATCCTCCATCATAGTCTTTTTAGGTTTAATTAATTTTAAATTTATGAGTATTAATGTAATAAATAATAATGAGAGTAAAGAGATGCAAACGCGAGATTTTTTTAATCCTGTTTTAGCCTCTGCCTAATCCTATCCTTTGAATCGGTGCCCGGATTTAATCCATTATTGATTCTCTTTAGGGTTGAGAACAAACCACTATAATGCCAATTCAATGATTGGAGTGTTATCCTTCAATCTTCAGCAAGCGAACATTACAAATACAAATGTCCCATTAAATTGTAACTAACCTCTAATCTATTCTTGATACTAGAAGTATCATCCTCCTATATCTAAGCTCCCCCACACTTACTCAACATAGATAAGGTGATTACAAGCTTAAATGAAAAGGTTTTGAGCTTCTGGACTTTGTTTCAATAAGTCTCTTTTACAATAGATTTAGAATGAAAATTTGCTTAAGGCCAGAAAGTGAAGTGATAAGAATGTTTGATAGCTTGAATACTCTTAAATTTTATAATGCTTCACCAAGTCCCTCTGCCACAATGTTGATCCCAAGTCCCTTTAGCGATTAGCCCTAGATTCAAGTTTGTTTGGGAAATGGTCGCACTAGTACTTGTTGTCTACTATAGAGGAGAAAAGTGACTTTGTTTCCTTGTTGTCAACATCAGTAGGTCTTTTTTAAGTGTAACAACTTTTGACACCGTGCAATTAAATGTAAAGACATGGCAAAGGTTGATTCACGTGATGCCTTGAAAATTCTGCTCAAATTATTTGAAATAAACATCCTGCAATTTAAGTTTGAACATTTAATCAAGTTTGAAAGTTTCCTTCACTCTTATATTTATAGATGTTGCTGAGGTAGTCATTGTAATCTTTTCATTTAACTTGTTTGATCTAACAATATATCTTCTCGCACAATCTTCAAAATCTTTTTGTTTGAGACAACTTTGAATCCATTGTGAGGTAAATTTATAGCCATTGGATGTGCGAGATTAATCTGTTAATCTACGAAATTAAATCATTGAAAGAATTTCTCATCAATTTCTATTTATAGCGCTCTTATTATCACACATAACTTCAAGGAAATTTGACTTTATACCCTAATCATCTAGTTGCTATTTGATCCATAACAGTTTTGCTACAAAACTTCCAATAGCCATGTACTCAGCTTTTGTTATCTTGAGTGTTACCGGCTTCATCTTTGTTAAGAATGGTATTTGTGGCCATTAGAGTTGACATTGGATTTTCTTGCTCCATTCCAAATTTCTTCAAAACTTCCTTGGTGTATTTGGATTGAAAGATAAAGATTCCATCATTACTTTATTAGAAATCCCAGGATGAAATTCAATTCTCCCATCATTGAAATTTAAAACTCGCTCTCCATCTACTTACTGAATTCCTTTTATAGACCTTCATCAATTGCTCCAAACACGATATCATCCACATAGGTTTAGACTAGCAACACATCGTTCTTCTTTTGCTTGATAAGCAGAGTTGTATCTGCTTTTCCTGTAATATAACCTGTGCTGAGAAAAAACTTACTTAGTCTTTAATACCAAGCAGGAAGCACCTACTGCAATCCATATAAAGTTTTTTTCAATTTGAAGACATGATTTGGAAGTGTTGGATCTTCAAAACCATGGGGTTGACACATATAAAGTTCATTTTGAATATAACCCTTAAAAAATGCACTTTTGACATCCATTTGAAACAATTTAAAGTTCATATGAGATGAAAAAGCACAAAGAATCCTAATTACTTCTAATCATGTTATATGAGCATAGGTTTCATCATAAATGATTTCGTCTTGCTTATTGTAGTCTTTGGTAACAAATCTAGCTTTGTTTCTGACAACATTGTCATCTTCATCAAGCTTATTCTTGAATATCAATTTGGTTCCATTGATTGATTTTCCTCTTACCTTAGGAACCAAATCCCATACTTCATTTTGCATGAATTAATTAAGCTCTTCTTGCATAGTTATCATCAAGTAGTAATCAAATTTAACATCTTCAAATTTCTTAGGTTCATTCAATGAGATGAACATGGAATGGCTTGCCATTCTACTGAGTTAACCTCTAGTCATCAATGGATTATGAAAATCATCATCAATTCAATAGGATAATTTGTTAGACATGATGTATGCCCTAGAGGTAATTAGGGAGATATATCTTAATTAGTTATAATGTATAAACTGTTTCAGATTATTATTATTAATAATAAAGCCATCTTTGTTATTTATCAATGTTATTTAATTTATGTATCTCGCTGGTATCATATATATGTGTTATTACAAATGCACATTGATAAGAAAAAATCTGTGATTGCTTCATAACGTGAAAGTGCAAGGACATAATGGGAGCTATGTGGTGTGAGAATTACACACATGTATTACTATGAACAATCTAAATATCCCTAGTCATAGTTTCATTAAGACCGAACATCAATAAAGGGGAAAGACTAGCATGTGTAGGCTTATTCTTTAGATTAGATCCAAGCAACCGATCTCATGGCTAAAGGTGGTACCTTGAGTTAACACATGAATGTATTCGGGTAATTCATTGGAGACCGTTATAAGATAGACACTTAGAAATAACTATATCCATGCATTGGTGTCATGTCTTATTGCAATAGTAGTACAAGTATCCTTAGACCTGAGATACTGGTTACCTTTTATAGGAGTTGCTATACTTTGGCTCATACTAATTCATACCTTGACGATCAAGAATACATGTGTGATTATGGGTATAGTGATGATCACTCATTGGTAAGCCAAGTAGTCAAGATGGGGTCCATCGTTCCTGATATAGTGATATAATGAGAGACGTACCTTAAGGTTTCTTGTTGAAGAGACACACTCATAAACCTCTGATCAAAGTATAAGATTGATAGAATGGGTTTCTAGTTAATCTTGATACATTATGGTGAGTGGTGTTCTTCATGAATAATTCTAATTCCAAGATAGCTACGGTTGTTACATGAGATACCACTTAATCCAAGCTCAATAAATTGGATGGTACTTAACTTGATGGAAGGAGTGTATTGTATTGGTTACTATTGCATAACCGGAATAATTCACAAGCACGTGACGTTCTGAGTATTGGGGGATTATATGCCTTTGTTAGAAAGCCCATTTGATCATCTAGAGTTATCAAGTTCCATATCGATCTGGAAAACTAAGCCTAAAGATTCTTGAATGGGAAGCTAAGTTTAGGTTAACCTCTAGCGGCTCTATACTTCGGGATCCTATGAGGTCACAAACACATTAGGTCTTTACCATACAATGTTAAGAACATATAGACTAGGTTTATATGAGAATATTGAGGGTGTCAAAATCGTTGCATAAATTATTGTTTGGTTGGACCAAATAACAATTAAGGGATTTAAGGAGGAGTTGAGAAAATTTACACGAGCAGAGCAAGGGAATTTTTCCCATTACGAGTGGGCCACGTGAACTTGTGTTGTTCACGGGTGGGGCACGTGTGACTGCCTCGCGAGCATTAAAATGCTCGTGGACCGCTAGCTACTGGTTTATTAAGATAATAATTGAACATGCAAAGTTGCAAGGTGGAATTTTAAATTTTAAAATTAACCCTAAAGGATCTCCTAAGCATGCAATGATTGATATAATCTAAGACAAAATGTTCTATAGATGCATATCGGTTTATAAAAGTTATAAAAGAAACCTAGCATCTAAGTTAAGGGCATTGCCAGGTTATCCATGCCTTCCTTTGGTGCGGCGGTCCCTTAGAACAGTACTCCAGTAGCACTAGCCTCAAATCTAGGAGAGCCTCTATGATTGATCCACACAGATTTTTACTAACCAAAACCTCTAATGAGGAAGAACCCGTTGGTAGATAGCAGTGATTAGATCGCTCGAAGATGAACCTGAAAATATTAATTGTGAAGACTCACTTCAAAATAGAAAGAGCATTCTAAAGAATTCTTGCGATGTTGGAGAAACTCGTGGAGGATTTTGCAAAAATCTCTCGAAGAAAAGATGTCAAACTCAGAAAGAAAGGCTAAGCTGAAGTGAATTGAAAAGGAGAAGGAGCAGATATTTATAGGGAGAAGGGGAGCTGAATGCTCCCCTTTTTTTTATCAATGTGGAATAGGGAAAACCTTATGTAATAAATGGGTCAACTGTGCGGATCGTTAGGATCCGTGGGTTGACTCGCCCACTGCCTACATATGCTTGCTGTATGGTTTCCACGCAAGGCAAGCCCTTGCAGGCTCTCCCACAAGCTCAGCTTGCGAGTTACTAGCGGGCATGCACAACATGCCCGCTAGTGTGCATTGGCCTAGTGCCAGCGCACGCTAGTGGCTCACGAGCAATTTATCTCGCGGGGCAACCGCTTCGGCCCCACTAGTGAAAACCCATATTCATGGAGCCCACTCACTATAGGAAAAATTCCCTTGCTTCGCTCTGTACAATTCTCTCAAAATTCTCCCTTAATTCTTTTAGTTATTAATTTGGTCCAGCAACCAATTACTAATTCATCTAATGATTTCGACATCCCTAATATTCTCGGCATATACCCAATCTATAGGTTCTTTGCTTAGTCTGATAAAGACCCAAAGTGTGTGACCTCATAGGATCCTGAAGTATAAAGTCGCTAGAGGTAACCTAAACTTGGCTTTCCATCTGGGAACCTTTAGGTTTAGTATTCGAGACCGATATGGAACTTGATAACTCTAGATAATCAATGGGCTTTCTAGCAAAGGTATATGATCCTCCAATACTCGGAATGTCATGTGCTTGTGACTTGATCTGAATCTACAATAATAACCAATACAATACACTCCTTCCATCTGGTTAAGTACCATCTAGTTTATTGAGATCGAATTAAGTGTCAGCTCATGTAGTAGCTGTAGCTACCCTAGAATTAGACTTGTTCATGAAGAACACCACTAGCCATAACGTATCATGATTGACTAGAAATCTATTCTTTTAATCGTATACTCTGATAAGAGGTTTATGAGTGATGAGAAAACCGTATCTCTTGGGAGAGATTGGAGCCTGACCTGACCTACATAATGACAGTGTTATAATAAGTTGTTCCATGCTTACATTGTCTTGTGTAACAGGTGTAGGAACAATCGGTTGATTGTCTATTTGATCTTCTTGAGTGCTTAACTCATGATTGCTCCCACTAAATTTCACAAGTATATTCTCCTTATGGAGGAATTGAGAATTTCTAGAAAATATGTACCTTTTTTTCCTTGGGATCATAAAAGGTATAACTCATAGTCTCCGTAGGGTAACCTGCAAATAGATAACTGGAAGACTTAGCACCCAACTTATTTGAACTTATCCTCTTTACATAAGCAGGACATCCCCAAACTCTCAAGTGAGAAAGAGCTAGTTTCTTACCATACCACAATTTGTATGGTGTTTGATCAAATGATTAAGAGGGTACTCTATTTAGAATATAAACTACGCTCTCAAGTGCAAAACCCTAAAAGGATCTGCTGAGTTCTGCTTAGCTCATCATGGACCATACAAAATCGAGTAGGGTTCGATTTCTCCTTTCTAACACTCCATTGTGTTGGGGTGTATTACAAGGTGTCCACTGGGATAAATTACCATTCATCCCTTAGGTAATCCTGAAACTCTTGGCTTAAGTATTCACCGCCTCGATCAGATCAAATGTTCTTGATACTTTTCCCAAGCTGTTTCTCTACTGAATTTCTCAAAACATTCAAACTTACCCTCATTAGGTACAAATAACCATATCATGAGTAATCATTGATAAAAGTTATGAAGTAGACGAAACCCTCATGTGTCTTAACACTCATTGGACCACATACATAGGAATGTATTATTTCCAAGGTACAAGTGGCATGCTGACACTTTCCTTTGAAATGTTTTTTTACCATCTTTCCCTTTAAAAAAGGTTCGCATGCACCATAGGATTCCCATTCGATTAGGCCCAAGTCACAACATTTGTGAAACTTAGTTAAGCGAATCTCATTTATATGGCCAAGACGACAATGCCATAAGTATGAGGATTTCTGATTATCTAATCTCGATTTCTTAACAAGGTTAATATTTAGAATTTCAATTTTAGTTTCCAGAATATAAATGCCATCAACTCATATTCCACAAGCATAAAGAACATTTTCACATCAAATTTGACAATTATTTTTAGAAAATAAAATCTCAATCCATCTGTTGCTAAATGCGTAATTGAAATAATATTCTTAGTGATAGCAGGAATATAATAGCAATTATTCAAAACTGAAACTAGGCCATTGATTGCCACTTTTCCACTGATAAGTATAATCCCTTAATGGTTCCGAAAACTTGTTCGTGAAACTTGGCTACACTCGTCCAATAAGACTTATCCTTAATAACAATGCCAAAAATTTGTTCACGAAAAATGTAAGTGTTGTCAATACCCCTTATCACATAGAAAAATGATGATAACTGCATGAATACAGTTGCGATGTAGTTTTAAAAGATATCAAACCCACAGGGAAGGAATAGCTCTGAAGATTAATAAGGAAAGATAAAGTAAAGGAAAATAAAAATAGTTTTTATTTATGATATTTGAAAATGAAGATTCGAATGAAAAGTAGAGTAAATATAGATGTGATAGATGAGAGACTCTAAATACATAGATTTTCACTATGAACAAGTGTAACAGAGAAAACATGCAAGTTTAACAAAGATGTTATGAAGCACTAGACTAATCTAACAAACCCTGTTCAATACACTCAAATGTTCAATGATTCGCCGTAGAGCTACACATGAAATGACTTTTCTAAACCTAGCGCAAAAGAGATAAGATAATTATATAAACCTGAAATACGTCAATACTATGCGTAGTACAGGTCACTCTCACATTGCCATAATTAGCAAGTTACCATTCCAAAAATGTTGGCTCACTAAACAGCGTTATATCACAGATCTAGTGATTATCCACGATATTGCTAACCCCAAAACTACTCTTAAAATTAACGTCAATGCATATAACTTGATTAACATCAAATACTTAGCACGAAATATGCATTATAACACATAGACATATCATACTTCAAAATAGAAAGTATAAGTAGAAAGAAAAGAAAAGTTGTAAGGTATGCAAGTGAAAGCTAAAGTTGATCAAACTGTATCCACTCTTTAATGGGAGTCATCAATTCTCGCAATTCCTGCGTCTGCTTTGAATTTGGTCTCGGCCTATACAGAACCTCCGCTAGGATGCTATTCTTTGTGAATATCGAACAAAGGAATGTTGAAGAATGAAAACTTTTATTGATAAGTGATTTGCAAGTACACTTATACAACAATCGCTCAAGAATATAGAGAAATCTAGTGATCGAAACAAGGATTCGAATCACTTAAACATTTTCTCGCTAACACTTAAGAACGTAGCGA
>CATIWQ010584887.1:0-11266 GCA_949673415.1 Euphorbia schlechtendalii
TCAACCGGATTAAATCGGTGGTCGAACCGGATTTTCTAAAAATTGCAAAAATATTATTTAAATAAGATATGGTGAATTTATTTACACAATACATTAAATAAATAAAGTAAATACTTAATTTAAAACTAAGTAAAAGTTTTATATAGATATTATAAAAGAAAAATAATATAAATGTGTATCAAATAAGTGTGGTAGTTGAGTGATAGACATAATAGATAACAAGCTGAAGATCCTGAGTTCGATTCCTGCCTATTGCAAAAAATTAAAAAAAATCATTTTTAACAAGTATAAGTGAACCGGCCGGTTGGAACCAGATGTTGAACCGGGTGAAAACCGACCGGACCATTGGCCGGTTCCGGTCAAACCTGGTCCGATCGACCTGTCCGGTCCGGTTTTCAAAACCATGGTTAAATTATTTCAATAGCTGATGTTTCATGTTTTTACCATTTTATCTTAATGGATGTGAGTGGTCTAAAATCGTTGTGACCATGCTATTTCGATACAATACAACGAATGATATAACATGATCATTTCATTTTTTTTGAATAGCGGACATTGAAGCTATAAACGGGCGCCGTCTCCTCGGTAAGGATGGAAAAGCTGCAGGAGCTACACTTGGTGAAGTCGCACCAGGTGGAGTAGTTCCAACTGTAAGCACAGACGGTGTTCTAGATATCACAAAGTTTGGCGCTGTGGCAGACGGTAAAACCGATAGTTCTCCCGTGAGTTTGTGAAACGAAAATTCTAACTTACTCACCTATCACATTGAACTGAAATTGATTAGCATTGTAACCGTACAGGCCATAATGAAGGCATGGCAAGCGGCATGTGGATTGCCAGGGGCAAAACTATCAATTCCAAAGGGCTCATTTATGTCAAAGCCTCTTGTTCTTTCAGGCCCTTGTAAAAACACAAAACCTATTGTTTTTGAACTTCTTGGAACTTTAGTGGCCACAACTGAAATAAGTGCATATACTGAAGATACTTGGATTTTGTTCACACGTGTTTCTAATGTCTTAATCAATGGCGGAGGAACCTTTGACGGCACCGGAGCATCAGCTTGGAAACTTAACGATTGTAAAACAAATAAAAATTGCGCTAGACTTCCTTCTGTATACTTTACTTCCTATGTTATTTAATTTTTTAAATCTTTTTTAGTCAAATTCATCCTGATTTACGTACTAATAATGATTTTGAATATCATGGCTTTGCAGTCAGTAAAGTTCCAAAGGGTGACAAGTGGAGCTGTTAGTGGAATTACTTCTCTTAATGCCAAATATTTTCACTTCCACGTCACTGATTCCTCCGGAATTAAATTCGATAACATCAAAATTACTGCACCGGCTGATAGTCCCAACACCGACGGCATTCATTTTAGTGACTCGTCTGGTATCTCTGTAACTAATGCACTTATTGCTACCGGCGACGACTGCATTTCCGTTGGCCCAGGGGTCTCTAGTGCCACCTTTACAAAAGTTAATTGCGGCCCTGGACACGGACTCAGGTACGTAAACAAATACCCGACTTTGTCATTTTTTATGCATTTCTGAGTCTGCTCAGGTTTAAGAAACTATATATTTTATTTTGCAGCGTGGGAAGCATAGGCAAGACCTCAGGGGAAGCCCCGGTGAAAGGAATTTCATTCATAGACTGCACAATAAACGGAGCAGACAACGGCGCCAGAATCAAATCGTTCGGAGATTCACCGCCGGGAACAGTTTCAGGAATAATATTTCAAAGCATAACAATGGCAAATGTCCAAAACCCTATAATCATAGACCAAAACTATGGAAATAAAGGAGCATCGAAAACCGCAATTACAGATGTCCATTTTAAGAACATTAAAGGGACATCAAAAACACCAGTTTCAATTTTACTAGATTGCAGCCCAGCCAATCCATGTGGCGTAGAACTAAGTGACATCAATTTGTCTGGAACTGCCACGTGTACAAACGCCAAAGTTACTTCAGCTGGTCCGAGTGTTCCAGCTTGTTCGGCCGCTGGAGCTGCAACTGGGGATGAACCAGCTAAAGCAGATAAAAAACATAAATAGAGTAGAGACGTGTACGGTTCAGATTCATCGTATCTGATAGCTGCAGACATCTTTTGTATTTTTTACTCGTCTTGTAGTTTATGGGATATTAATTTCAAATTTGCTTTCTTGGATTTTTGGGCAATTTGTCGGACGAAAAAGTTTTGTTAGGAAACTGGAACTACTTTATCTTATGAAACAATGCTAACACCTTTCCAACGTTTTTTTTCTTATTTATATTTCTAGACAGGCCTAAAATAATCTATTAACAAGATTAGTAATGTTTTCTATTTAATTGTAGGATCACTTATATTGTGATCATCTTAATGTATCGTCTGATTTTTTCTGTACTTTTTTAATTATGAGACTTATTTTGTTTCGTTTTAATTATACTTGGGATTCGGGTTTTTTCTTTGAGATTTCAAGGATATGAGAGAGTCAATTGAGATGTCCATTCTTTAGCATTATTAATCTAGATTTTCGTTCAAAAGAATCTTCAATAATCTAATTGGTGGAAGTTGTTGCCTTAGACAAATGATTTTGGAGACTGTTGAAATCAAAAGAGAGTTTTCTCAACTTAAAACTTCAGCAAATACAAAATTTGACATAGTAATGAGCCAAAATATTACCAAACTATATATTACAACCAAATTCTTAATGAAATTATCATTCTCATTCCATTTACAATACAGATTTAAAATTCAATGAATTCGTGTATGGAGTAATTTTTTTTTTCAGATTCTTCATAATTCCATTACAGAAATGCAAATTATTTTTGTGATTGAGTTCATCACTGGTTTAACTTACTTTGCTCTTAACTTTATACTACTTTACATAATTAACAACCACATATTTTCGTTGTTTATTTTAATCGGTAACCTACAATTGAATATAATTTTGAAAACTAACTATATAAATCCAATATATTATTTTAGTATTTAATTGAATTATAAAGAAATTTCCAATAAATTCTACATGTTGTAGATTTCGTCAAATGTTAAATATGTGAGATGAACCTTAATTATAGGTCAATTACATATGCAATAAGGAGTAAAGAGGTCTAAACGTGATCAGATAGCCCCGATTTGTGTACATGATACGTAGATATATTTTCACGTGTTGTCTTGATTGTATAATCCATATCATCATAGTTATAGAAACAACAGAATTTCACTCAACAAGGCTTTGGGATATTGCCTTTGGAATTCTATGTCTTGGATAAGCAAATTGTAAAAACCAATAAAAATCATTGAAAATGGCAACTCTTTTATTTATGCGGCGAATGGTTTCTACATAAAAAAACACACAACTTACCGGCACAACCAAAGCCAAACGGTATCACCAAAGACCATATTTATAATAGCCCTCTCCAATTTAATGTCCATGATTAAGTTAATCAAATAGATTAGTCACTAAACAAAAACACAGAAAGCATGAATGTAAGAAAAAGAAGAGAAGAGAGCAAACAGATTGCTGTAGTAGTGTTAGAAGGTACAAAAGTTTGCAATGAGAATTCAGGTTTGGCTCCGCTATGCCTGGCTATGCGTCAAGTGGTTAATCCTAATGATGAAATTGTCGTTTTTACCCTTCTCCGTACTAAGCATGCCTCTGATTCATCATCGGCCCCGCGCAACTGTGAAGCGGATTCTCACATTAGACTTCTCCATGAAGAAATCAGTCACAGGAAGGAGCTTTATTTGCGGATTTTCCGCCCCTTTTATTATTCTTGCAAAGTCAATGGAGTAAGCCAAACTCCCTTCTTCATTATTTCTCAAACAAAAAACTTAAGAGGGAAATGAATATACATGTACATGAATGACAACGGAATTATATCAGATTTCGCTTCCAAAAACATATAAAGTCATAACTTTAGCAACAATATGCAACATCTTTTCGCTGCTGCCTTAAGTTTTTTCTTTTTTGTCATGACAATGAATTCTTTGAAAAATGGTTTTAGCAACAAAGTTTCGTGTTTTTGTGGTGATTGGAGGATAACTTGATATGGGTTGACAAATATTTTTAAAAAATATATAATTTAATTAGAAGAACTACAAAATGATAGAGGTTAAAGCATGCGTCGTAGAGGTCATGTTAGAGTTTTTTCAGAAAATAAAGAGTTATTTTAGAAAAGAAGTTGATAGCATAGCTACTACATTTATTTTCAGGTAAAATTTCAAGTGAAGATTGCAGCAGGGTTCAGGCCAAAGGATATCATAATAGAGGAGGCAAACAGTGTAAAAGCTACTTGGATTGTAGTAGACAGGTAAGTTTTTATTCTCTTTAAAGCAAATTCTAATTGAATAGCCTAAAAATATATCTTATATTGTTTCAGGTGTTTTGCTAGGCACTTGTCCTTAAGGCTGAGCGGCACAAATTGTAACTTATCTTTAGTGAGCGACGAAGATGAAAACGCCGTGTCAAAAAATTGCTTTGAAGCAGTAAACGACCGACCGGAAAATTCATCAGCTAGGAGCCCAAAATCCCCAAAGCTCCAAAAGGGGCCAGTATCAGCAGGTTTAGCCTTTAACAACTCCCTCAAACAGTGGATCACAAATCCTACTCCACAAATTGTATCCCAACAAAGTGATGAACAAACTACATGTAAGCATTGCATTGAGAACGAGCCCTCGGGACATACCAATAATAATACACACGTTGAGCAGCAGAAATTGAAGGATTCAAATGATGTCCAAACTCTGTTGAAACAACAACCATTAGAGCTGACATACGAAGCGATTAAAGAGATGACAGAGGGGTTTAAATCCAGGATATTTGATGGGCATAACAAGAAATATATGTCTTATTATGGCTACTTTGAAGTTCAAAAGTCAATTGTTTTGGTACGGAGATATACCAAGGATTCTGTGGGCATTTTCGAAGCTGAAAAGAAGGCAGCACTGTTCTTGCAACATAAAAATATACACACTTTGATTGGTTACCACAGCAGTGAACATGGGATCATCCTAGTTTTTCCCCTGCTCAGAGAAGGGACTTTAGACCAACACATTTGCGGTGAGTTTTTCGCTTCTAAATTTTACTTACATGCTAGCCTCGATTATGGGAAAATTCTAAAAAAAAAAACCAAATTTTAATAAGAAAATGGGCATTTTTTGGGGGAAAAGTATGATGAAATTTGCTTCATTTGACACAGAGTTGGATAGGAAACAATGGGAATTAAAGTTTCAAGATAAATTGAAGATAGCAATAGGCATTGCACATGGCATTCGTTACATGCATGAAGAATGCATCGGAGGTCCAATTTCCCATGGCAGATTACAGCCCTCCAACATTTTTTTGACACCTCACTTGCACCCAATGGTTTATATTTCTCCACCAAATATTTAGTTTTTACAACCCAATTTTCATTTTAAACTCTAACATAGAATGGTTTAATTGATTTCAACTTAGATCTCTGGATTCGAGTATGCAACTTGGCTTCAATTCAGACAAGACCTACCAGATTCAGGAAACAGGTTCGCTTTCATTTCTACAATTCAGGAATTTGCCTGTCATTTTAACAAAGTTTATGGTCTGAAAGAGAGAGTAACATTGATTTTTAAGGTACACATTTGAGAATTGTTTAGACCATGGATCAATGGTGCTAATAAAGTTCGACATACTTTCCTTTGGAATTCTTCTTCTAAGGCTCTTCTGCAGGAAATCAGTGCCTCAGGATGACAAAAGCTTGGTTGAATGGGTTTGTAGCTTCGCAAATACTTACAATTTTTGTTGTACTGATTAACAAAATGTCAAGAGTGTATAGTCCTTCTTTAATAGCAATTTTGACTTAAAAATTCATGCGATTTGATCCTGAAATTTATACACAATATGTAATATTCGCTCTTACTAAGTGTAAACAATAACAGCCACAGGTAACTTAAAACCTTGAAAAGGAATGCCACGTCTTCTACATAAACGAATTTGTTATGCAATACAGTGATGTTAACAACCAATAATGAAAATTTGAAATTGCAACCTCGTCACAGATTTTAGGATAATAACTGAATTGTTTTTGTAAGTTGTTTCTTTTTTCCTTTCTGAGAAAGTATAGGTAATTTTTTTATCCTTTTTATTGGTGATACATATCCGGGGATTTGATTAGTGAAAGTGGCAGGCTCGACCATTGCTATTGGACAGAGCATTTCATCTGTTATTAGAAGATGAAAACTCAGAAGATTTAGACATGCATGACATGTTTAGAGTGATGGCTGCTGCCAGAATGTGCACTTTGAGCAGGCCCATTTCAAGGCCCTCTATTACTCAGGTAATTCATCCTTATTATTGTTATTGATATGTTTCTTTACTTTCTAACAAAATATTCAATTTCTTTTGTTCAGGTTATCTCAATTCTCAGGGGGGAAAATTTTTGCATCATACAGCCATCTCCATCCATATCAGAGAATAGTAGTACATAAGATTCTCAAGATACAAAGTGATAGCTATTTTGTTAAACAAGGCAAGAAGAAATGAGGAGGGCAGACGTTACATACTTGTCTGTTTTTGTACTAAACTAGTCCAAGACCACTAGAATAATGCCATGCATCACTTGCGTACCATTATTTTCAGTTGTTTTAGACTCATTCGGTTCAGTATTATTGTTGGCATTTATATGTTAAATATAGTATTAATGTCTCAACAATTTGTCATGTACATGTTATAAAACGACCGTTTGTAAATAAGACTGCTATTGCTATAGATATGTCCTTCAGTATCGCGAGACTGCATATTCTGACTAGTCCAAAAGAATCGTTCGTCATGTGTAGAATAATAAAATGGTCAAATGCACTATCATCTCCCTAATTTAGCAACAAAAAGACAGATATTACCCCCAACTTGTAAAAGAATCAGAGATACCCCCTCAACTTGGCAAAAGCGAAATATTTAATGCCTTCAACGTCTCATGTTAGTATATGATTGGTTTGACTTTTCAAAGTGTCATTTTTCTGAATTTGCTTTCTCCAACCAGAATTTGACATGTGACATTGGAGGGGTCAAATTGGTAAATTTTTTCCAATTTGATGAGTGTCAAGACCTCCAAAGATAAATTCCTGCATGTAGAAAGATTGTAGTTAGTAGCAAACATGAGTCGTGTTCACAGAGAACGGTTTTTAACAAGTAAATCTTAGCAAAATGACTAACAGTGTGACTTTATTGTAATCGTTAAGAGAGTTGAGTGACTAAAACTGTGAAAGTAGGTGTAAAGACAATAATAAAAGAATGACTCAACCAATTTAAAGTAAACTATATGTCACAGTGATCACAGGACAAGAGATAAATGGTACCGAGACTTAGGTTTAGTTATATTGATGTTCTGCACCATACAATACCAACAACACACTTTTTCTTACTTTGAACGGAGCTTATGTTTCTCGCCTCCATCACCTTCTTACTCACCGTCACTCTCAACGTCACACCAAAGAGCTTGCTAATAAATAGCAATAAGAATTAGAAAAGCCCAAATCCTAACCGACAGGTGGTGAGACTCCCAACGGGCATTAGATTGTTGCTCTCCAGTCTCGATGAGATTGTTGTTACTACTCCTCCTTAGGCACAATAACGAATTTAAAATTTAGTGATAACAATAAATCACAAAGACTTATGGCATTAGACCACGGTGAGGTCATGAATTTTGTTTTCAGTACCGACATTAACAAATAAGTTACATTGCAGACTTCTGTATTCAGGTTTGGTCCCCACGCTAATCATAAATAACCTTGACCCTTACTTGGTTCAGTCACAAAGAATTTAGCTAGACATGACTATATATAAACATAATAAATAGTAAAGAGATTTACAATAAAGCATGTCAATAACTAAATAACTTGTAAAGTAAATTGCGAATTTAAGAGAAAATTGTAACTGAAAATATTAAACTTGAAATGAAAACAAGGTCTAATGCATAGTTTATCCCATAAACTTGACCTCAAAAAATAAATGATCCCATGAATTTTAAAAAGCACCTTGTTGCCCCCTGAACTTAACAAAATTGCATAACATTACCCCTTCCTTCCTAGGTGGCATGTGATGTGCCGTTGTTGACCATAGTAGTGCATTATTTGACTATTAGAAAATAATATTAAATTATTATTAATAAAAAAAGAAAAAAAATTCCAAAATCTTGTTCCTTTCTTCGTCATTTTTATGTTCATCCCGATCCCTCTCTTCGTCTTCAATATCAATCGTCGTTCCAAAATATAATCGTTTCTTGAATCAACTTTCATTCAATCTTTATCTTCAATAATTTATACCTATTCATTCAAAATCACTAAATTCCTTGTTGAACTCACACCAAAACCTCTAAAACCAATAAACCCAAAACTATTTTCATGCAATTGAAGCATGAGGGTAGCAGAAAAAAAATGGGTCAAAGTACAAATTAGAAGTTCTAATTTGATTGTAAAGCTTAAACCTTCTTATGTTAAGCAAATATGGGCATTATTTTATTTTCCTAGAAATCCACAAACTTTGCTTACATCAGTACTCGATTTCAAGTATGGTTAATCAGATCAGTCCTGTTACTTGTTTAATTGGTCATTATAAAGGTATCTCTTTTCTACGTATTTCTTCATTTCTTTGTAACATGTAAGAGTACAGAGCAGGTTATTGTGAAAAATTAAGAGAGAACACAATATTGAAGACTATTTTTTTTTCTTTGATCTTTTTACATATGCAAAAATTAAAAACTGTACAATGAGACTTAAAATTACAGAAAACAAATCAAAGAGACTAAAAACTTAGAAAATAAAAAGGGAAAAATCAAAATAAAAACTGAAAAACAACAAAAAGAAAAGTATTCCCCTCCCCCACACACTCAATGAAAATATTCTCAAAAAGAAAACATAATAAGATAAAGGGTAAAAGGAACGTTACCTTCCCTGGTGGAGAGGCGGAATCGGTAGCAACCTATCCTGCTAGGTCTCGTTGGTGGCTCTGGTTAAGGAATGGCTTAATGTTCAGATGATCAAAGAGAGTCCCAACATTGAATTCTAAAGTATCACAACGAGTCCTAAGGTTTTGATTTTCTGCACTGAGTTGCAGGGAGTTGTTGAAGAGGTTCGGTATTGCTTCTCGAGAGACTTGTATTTCTCGAGGAGCTCGGTGTAGGCTACGGAGGGAGGTTGATCTGCTACTTGTTTGGTGGCATTGGTCAGTCTCCACCTCTGCAACATGAGTAAGAGTTCTGATCTCGGGTGGGGGGTCCAAAGGGATGCATTTTCTTGGTCCCATTAACTGCCTCCACCATTAACATGGTCTCCAAGATCTCCATGTTCAGCAGCGTGGTCTTATGATGTTTGGTGTAGCAACAAGGATCAAAGTAATCCATTCCATGAGCGATCATCGAGATCAAGACTCTTTTTACAGGTTGGTTGTTGGCATGGCCAAGGTTGAACAGGATCTGCTTGGCAAGCCATGCTCCCAAGTGGAGTTTCATGTTAGTCACCATGCTCCCAAGTGGAGTTTCATGTTAGTCACCATGCTCCATAAGATGTTAAGGTCACAAGTTGAAGGGGGTAACTGATTTTTTTGCAAGTTGGGGATGA
This sequence comes from Euphorbia schlechtendalii, assembly GCA_949673415.1. NCBI lineage: Eukaryota > Viridiplantae > Streptophyta > Magnoliopsida > Malpighiales > Euphorbiaceae > Euphorbia > Euphorbia schlechtendalii. The sequence continues at coordinate 9,574 of CATIWQ010584887.1, forward strand.
CATCCTACGTTTGGAGCTAGGTTGAAGGGGTAATGATACATTTGATCTAATAAAATTGATTTAACTTAGAAAAAAATTTATTTCTATTCTTTCAATAAAATTTAAGTGAATTTTATATAAATCTGTGTTAGTCAATAATTGAATTGAAACGTGTTCAAACGTGATTAGAATATGGTATAGTAACCACTATATCTCGAAAAATTAAAAAAATGTAAGGTTGTGACTTTAAACCCAATATTAACAATATTTTTCAAAAAATGACTCATATTACTGAAAGAAAAGAAACATGATATTTGTTTCTAATTTCTATTCAAAATTTGAATCGGTACCCAACAAATGACATCTATCTTAAGATATCATCTTTTTCCATATGAGTTAATTGATAATTCTGTCACCAACTTTATTAAATACTATCATACAAACAACCCTTTTAAATATATCAACCAACCGGTTTTTGTTCAATCAACAACACTATATAGTTTGTCATTTAAAATGTGAAGGAACATAGTGAGAAAATTTAATTTTTTTTTGCAACAAAAAAGTAAGAAATCTATTAACATGATATATATTGAAAAATATACAAGAACATTTTATAGGATGATGGGCAGATACCCTTTTGATAAAAGGTATATTCTCATTGTAGCAGCCTAAAGAAGGACAACTTATCTGAATATGGAATCTTTTTTCAAGTTTTTAATGTAAATGGGGAATCTTCTTACATATCCCATGGAACAACATAAAATACATTCAATGAACAACAAAATGACAATTCCTTCTGTAACAAACTGAATTCAATGAATTAAATATAATTTAAGTAAGAAAATTACGAGCGAATACTTGCATAAGTAATTTATTAAAAAAAATCAAAATATAATATTATTTAGAAGTTACGAGTTTTCTGCACCATAGTGAATTGAACAACTCTAGTTTCGAAGTACTCCATCCGTCTACTAAATATTGTCATTTTAACTAATTCACAGTTTTTAAGATAATAATTAACTGAATGAGGTGATTTACTAATTTACCCTTTCATAAATGTCCTATTTTATATTCAAGACTTCATTAATATGTTCAATAAAAATAATATGACCTATAGTCTTCTCTTGTTACTAAAGATTGGAATATAATTATCTTGAAAGTTGAACAAATTAATAGGGCTGGAAAGGGAAAATTTTAAAAAAAACACCTTAAAAATACAAAATGACAATAAAAAAGAGATAATGAAATCCCTGTAAAATGATAATATTTAGTAGATGGAGGGAGTAACACTCTGATGTGTAATTATATGAAACTCTTTTCAACGGTGATACCAGTGCTTGAACACTTATATATCCAATTCCTATTATATGTTACAAGGCAGTTAAATGATGGTTTCATTATCAATTCCAAATTTAAATGTTAACTATATCCTTGTTTATTTTATCATTAGGTGCTTTAACAATTCTTTTGAAAATTGAATTCACTCTATCTACTTAAGATTACAATCAAGTTGGTTGATTGAGGAGCTGAAATTTTATCAAACTTTTTACTAGAAAAGTTTGTTTCTGACTCACTGCATAATTTTGGGTTCCAGCCGGAGTTATGAGTCATTTGCAATTTCAACTTATTATTCGTAAAAAATTTGTTCATCTGAATTTTATATAGACTAAATAGAATTATAATGATAAAATTTATGTAAATATTTTTAACTTGT
>CATIWQ010584892.1:0-18441 GCA_949673415.1 Euphorbia schlechtendalii
TTTAAAAAATCATAAAAAATAAAAAATATATCCGAAATTTACTCAAATCATGAAGTATAATTTTAAATAATAAGGTTTAACTATTAGTATGTTAAATTGTTTCAAATATTCAATGTAACACCACTATTTTGAAACCACGGACCCTCTTTTGCAAATTTTTTGAAACTACAGACCCCTTTATACAAAACAAAATTCCTCATACCACGTTTTGCAAATGAATGAAATCACAGGGTACTTTTTTGAAGTTTACCCTAGAATTTTTGTTTATAGTAAGCTTAAAGTGAGAGCCAATGGGAGTGTTAACAGCCTTATTGCAATTTAACTCAAAATTTTTAGAACTTTTTTAACGTATTCCTTTTGAGTTAATCTCAAAATTCCCTTAATTCTATCTCTATGTATATCAATACCAAGAATTCTCTTGGCAGCACCTAGATCCTTCATATCAAATTCAGAATATAGCTTTAGCTTGAGATTATCAATTTCAGATTTACTTTTGCAGCCAATTAGCATATTATCAACATAAAATAACAAGTAAATGTAACAGCCATCATTCAATTTACAAAAGTAAACACATGGATCAAATTTACTTCTCATAAAATTAAGTTTAAGCATGAATTCATCAACTCTTAAGTACCACTGTCTAGGTGATTGTTTAAGACCATAGAGGGATTTAATCAATTTGCAAACATGATCTTCTTTTCCCTTAACAACAAAACCTTCAGGTTGAGTCATATATAACTTATCCTCAAGATTTCCATAAAGGAAAGCAATTTTAACATTTAGTTGCTCTAATTCAAGGTTATACATAGCAGTTAAAGATAGAATCAATCTTATAGAAACATGTTTGCCAACATGAGAGAAGATATCTTGATAATCAATGCCTTTTACTTGGGAAAAGCCTTTTGCTACAACCCTATCTTTAAATCTCTCCTTTTCTATACCAGGTATCGGAGGTTTTCTCTTATAAACTCATTTCCACCCTTTAACCTTTTTATTCAAAGGTTTAGGTACCGAAATCTAGGTTTTATTGTTTTCAAGAGAATTAATTTCATCATTCATGGCATCCTATCACTTATTCCAGTCACAATTGAATTTAACTTCAGTGTATGATTGTGGTTCATATTATCAAGGTTAATTGTAACAAGCACAATTGTTCAATGATAAAAGTATAATTACAATCATACAAGATATAATCATTAAATCTAGAAGGCAATCTCGCATTTCTTCTTGGTTTATCATTTAGTATTAGGATTGGCAATATCATTTGAGCAACATTCTCATCAACAATCTCATTAGCAAAATTATCATCAATCACATCTTCATTTAAAGTATCATGACCAATTTCTTAAGGTTGATTAATAACATTTTGTTCTAGCTTATCTAACTCCACCTCAAGAAACATTTTCTCTTGCTGTTTAACACCAGATTGAATATTTGATTACATGGGAAATTCATTCTCGCCAAAAACATCTTTACTGATAAAAATTTTATTATCACTCAAAGACATACACTTAAAAACTTTTATCCCTATGGGATAGCCAATAAAAAAACTTTTTGGCTCTAGGGTCCAACTTGGACTCTAAATTATGTACATAAGCACTGCAACCAAAGATTTTAAGATGAAAATAGGAAAATTTCCTATTATACCATATATTATTGGGGCATTTAAAATTGATGGAGGATCTGGGAGTTCTATTAATTAGATAACAAGTAGTAGAGGCAGCTTCAACCTGAAAAGATAAAGAAAGACCAGATTCATAAAGCATGCATCTTACTTTATTTAAAATGGTCCTATTGTACCTCTCAACAACACCATTTTGTTGAGGGGGTATAAAAACATGTTCTATGCCTATTTATACCACTTTTAACACAATATTCATTAAACATGTTATTAACAAATTCCAAACCATTACTAGTCCTTAAAAGTTTAATTTTAAGATCCTTATAGTTTTCAACCATAGTTTTCCATTCAACAAACTTGTCAAAAACATCAAATTTGTTTTTCAAGAAATAAATCCAGATTTTCTAGAAAAATTATCTATAAAAGTGACAAAGTATTAATTACCAAACACAAACATAGGAACATATGTTGAACCCCACAGATTACTATGAATATAGTCAAGATAACCCTTTGAAGGGCTCTGTGAAGTGCTGAAACCTTGTTTATGAGATTTTCCCATGATGCAGGTTTCACAAGTATCATGATCCACATTGTTAGGTAAGTTTAGGCAATTTTGGGTTTGTAAACTTACAATACCTTTGATTCCTATATGGCCAAGTCTTCTATGCCATAATAGAGACTTGTCATTATCACTTATAGCATTAACAGACCCAACATAAGTAGTACCTAGAAAATAATGCAAGCCATTTGAAAGAATACTAGTGAAAATGCAATTATTATTTTTAGATACCTCAAAAAATCCACCTTGAGCCTTATAAGACAAACCCTTCTTATAAAAATGACTAAGTGAAACTAAATTTCTTTTAAGCTTATGAATGTGCCTAACTTCACTTCATTCAATTACTTTACCATTATTGCAAACTAGTTTTACCTTTCCTCTACCTAGAATATCACAGTGGGAGTCATTTTCCATAAGGACTTTGCCTTCATTATATTCAGTATACTCAGTAAACCACTCCTTTCTAGGAATCATATGAAAGGTACAACCAGAATCTAAAATCTAGGAATCAAGATCCTTGAAATGACTAATGGTAAGAGCTTCAATGTCACCTGCCTCAGCAGTGTTATTGACAGCTCTAATATTTGTGTTATTTTGTTGTTGATGTAGGTTATTTAACCTTAATCTACAAAATCTTCTATTGTGGTCCTTTTTGTGATAGTGAAAATAAGTTAAGTCCTTAAAACTTCTTATCTTACTAGGTTCAGCTTGATTACAACTGTCAATTGAATTATTAACCTCATTAGACTTAGACTTCTTTCCTTTTTTAGACCTTTTACCCTTTCCTTTGACATTTAAGACTTCATGTGACTGACTTTTAACCTTTGGTTCACCTTTCATTTCTGGTTCTCTTAATCTTAAGGCATCTGTTATATCTTTAACCTCTAAACTTTCTCTACTTTATTTCAAAGCATTTTTAATGTCTTTATACACATCAAGAATAGAGTTTAAGAGTATAACAGTTTGATTTTCTTCAAAAAACTTTTCATCAGCACACTTAAGATCAACAACCAGCTTTTGAAAGTCATTAAGATTATCATCAATTCTTTTAAATGGATTCAATTTAAAAGTGAAAAACTTTTCTTTTAAGCATGCAAGTCTAGCCATGTCTTTAGTCATGAAGAGAGACCCAAACTTTGGCCAAAGCTTGGGTGCATCATCATTGTCCTTAACTTTTCTAAGGACAGTGTTAGAGAGATACAAGATCATGGTGGAATAGGCTAATTCCATCATATCTTGTCTCTCAGTGGGTGTTAGTTTAGGGGGAAGAGAGTCTATACCTTGAAGGGCTCTATGGCATTTTTGTTAAACCAAAGCAGCTTTCATTTTATTTTTCCAAAGAGAAAAATCACCTTTACCATCAAATTTTTCAATATTAACTCTAGTGATTGACATTTTGAAAGATACACAGACAAAATAATCACACAATAAAGATTTTAAATAGAGACTCAGACAGATACTACAGCGAGAGGAAAGAATCTTAAAGAATAGGTCGAAAAGAATAGCTATCCTAAAGAAAATAGAATACATAAGAGATAAAAGAGCTCAAGATTAGATATCTTAATATCTAAACAGAAAGACAATTCAACAAACTCAAACTCAGTATCACACCAAAATTTAGATTCTATTTAAAGGTCTTAAACACATGAAATATAAAGAATAATTTTTTAATGAAACAAATTAGATCAAGATACAGGATATTTATATATCTTTTATATGATCTCAGGTAAGCAGAAACAAGATTCAGTTATGTCACAACAAGCCTAACAACAAGATTATTCACATATAGAGTAAAGATGGCAGGAATTTCTACTTAACTGTATTTAAAAGGAAGGTTAGAATACTTACATTGTAGTTCTTCTTTCAACAATGTATAAAGAGGGGAGTATAGAAAGCTTACCTCTCATAAGCTTTCAATGATTTAGGAACTATTGAGTATTGAAGAAATTCCAGAGATTCCTTAAGATCCATAAATGATTCCAAAAAGCAATGAATCAAACCAACATACACACCAAAGTAACAAATATGTAAGATTCACAATAAGTAGTAAAGAGTTGGAGCTTTTGTACAGAATAAGCAAACTCAAACAAGAAAGTTGTGAAAAAGGTTTTAAAGAAGTTTTTCTTCAAATAAAACTTCAAAAACTTTGCATAAACCAAGTTTCACAATAATCATGCCAAGAACTAGTTTCAAAAGAGATATACTATGTACTTTCATGGAAATCAATCACATAAGCAAATAAAAGGAATCTAAAATGTTTTAGACTTTAGCAGAAGTAAAAAAAACTCAAAAGACATGGAAAATAGAGAGCTTAAAGAATCGAAGAAGGAGATCTTCAACTTATGCAAAAACAGATTTATGATCACGGAAGCGATAACAGAGTGCTTTGATACCACATGTTGTGCGTAAAATCATAAAGCAGTAAATCATTCACACACAATACACAAAGACTTTTTACTTGGTTCAATCCAATTGATCTTAATATGCCAATCTTTTGAAGAGTTAATCCAAGGATCTAAGGGAGTTGCTTTATTAATTGCTTGAAAGGCCAAGAAGAAAGATACAAAAGAGTTTTTTTACAGAAAGTATAAACACTAAAAAATAAGCCTTAACAGATATCGGAGAAGAAGAAGACTCTTAAGCAAAACAATCAAATAAAAACAAAAGCGCGCAAGAAGAAGACTCTTAAGCAAAACAATCAAATAAAAACAAAAGCGCGCAGTAACCATTAATTGAAGGCAGATTATATAGCCGTCAAAGCAGTGGCACAAGCAATAACTGCTTAACAACTCAACTAACAACTTGCATGGAGATTCCATCACAGTCGCACACCAGAAAAGATGAAGAACAGAAGAATCGAACGGCTAAAGGAGCAAATCGCCAAAGAAATTGCAGTAGCAAGATGGGGAGAAGACAAAACTAATACAACACATAAAACCCCTAAAGACCCAAAACGCATTTAAATAGCTCTCCCAATTCAGAATAGCCGGTTTTGGGTTAGGGCCAGGATAAGTGGGCTTTGGGTTGGGCTCAAAACACTTAAAAGAATTACAACACAGAAAACTTAATAAAGGCTTACACAATAACTAAGCTAGGTATAGATTGACACAAAAGGAATAAATGACACCTAAAGCCTAACACTTTTCTTTAGTTTTTATCATTTCGCAAGTTAAGTCGAGTTCGAGGTTGATGTTTTCGACCTTTGAGAGAATGCTATCTGAAAAAATGACATTAATAGTTTTCGGACAGTGAAAAACAATACCAACACATAATATATGAATGACCTGCAAACTGTTTTTTTTTATTTTCTCTCACAAAATTGTATTCGACATGCAAATATTTTGTTGCTTAAGAGTAAAATACGATTTTACCTTACTCTGCTTGCAGTGAAACAATATTAAGTAAAGCAAACAAAATGATTTATATATTTGTAAAAATTTTCTGCAATATCACATTTTAGAAGATTTCACACAAAGACAGATTGAAAATGCATAGTTTAAGGCCTTAACACGAATATTACATTATAAAAAAATGCATTGACAAAAAAGCCATGATACAACAATCAATAACATCACTGGATCAATGTATATAATTTCCGTTTAATTCAACAAATTATGTTAGTAAAATTTTTAAATTATATCACTCTAGAAAATATTAACACAGTTATTTACCAGAAAAATTTTAAATTATATTACAATTACGCTTTCTAACCATATAAAGCTTGTTACCTCTTTGACTAAAAATATAATTAATATCAAAATACTGTTTCCTATGAATAAAATAAATTTTAATTTCTAAAATATTTGATATATTTTAATTTATGAATATAAATTTGGAATTATATCAGATTTATCCAATGCAGTTATATTCTAAAGATAACATCGATATTTTCAATTTGGTTGGAAGTCAGTCCTAGTCAATAGGCACCGTTATTAAGTATAGCTTTGGCTACTTATTTGGATAAAAGAAGAACTTATTGACAAGTAATTCCTTGAATGTATATATAGAGTTTCAACAGATTATATTTCTCAATAAAGAATAAAACAAAACTTTATAAGTAGAAGATAGCAAATTAGGCATTTAATAATATATCAACTAGTTGAGAACATAAAAAGGAAATCCCAATCTTAGATAGGTACAATTATATAAAATTTGTTGGAAGATACTTTGGTAAAGAATAAAGTTTGCTTACATATTTATAACATATATACCAAAACCAAGAAACAAGCAATTCAATGATCCAAGTTTTATTGTTCTATATATAAGATAATGTGAGTTGAAAATTAAACAATTTATGATTAAAGGATAGACACAAAATGGATGTAGGAGTGATATATCGATACAAGCGATCTGCGTCTCGTTTAACAGCAGCTGCTCATGTCTTCGGTGTATTGGCTTTTGTTCTAATGCTTGTTTGGTTGTTGCATTATCGAGGCGGAATTGAGTATGGTTCTTACAATGTTGATCGAGTTTTCAATGTAAGTTTTTTATACAAAGAGTTTTTCTTCCTTTTGATTCCAGTTGAGCTTCAAGAAATAGCACTGATGTTATTAGGAAGGTTGAATTTGCCAATTATGTTTTGGCTAGCAATTTTGAAGTTACAATTCTAACTTGTTACAAAATTCTAGCTTTATTCAGAACAAGTACTTAATAATGAATGGCATATGTACTAATGCTCTTCAATTTTTTTCCAATAGGTTCATCCATTCATGATGTTTTGCGGTTTCATCTTTCTAGTTGGTGAAGGTATCATGGATATGTAAAATTTTTCTTGAGTACATTTTTTTACCGGAAACAAGTACATTTAATTTGTTGTGATTCTGGAGAGGGGAGCCCTGAACAATAATAGAGTTGTCTCTGTGTGATCAATAGGTTACATATTCCCATAATATAAAATTCGCCACTAACATATGCGGTAGCATAATGCATTAACCCTTCAGGCTACAATCATATATTCCTCGTACGTACGTGAAGGCAAAATAATTCATGCACCATACCAGACTACTTATTCGTTGTGATTATAAACTGAATTAACAAATATACAAGAATATTAAGCGATATAACTGATGTATTTATATGAGTAGAATACATTTACTGATTTACAACTTTATGAACTAGGCATTAAACGCCTACTGGCCGGCTAAACTTTGATAATGGATGCAGCTATGATGGTGTACAAGGCAGTGCCAGCATCGCACCAAGCACAAAAGGTGATACACATGATACTTCATTTGGTAGCCATAGGCTGTGGGATTGTTGGGATTGCTGCAGTTTTCAAGTTCCATGATATGATCAATGCTGAAGATATGTATAGCCTCCATTCTTGGATTGGTTTAACCACTTTTTGCTTGTTTTGTTTACAGGTACATATACTTTCTTTTAAATTATTTTTTACATATTTGTACTCGTCGCTAAATGCCTATTGCTTCCATCGACTTACAATTGTCCATACTAACCCCTTTTGCCCCACAAGTCCAATTAAACCAGACACTAGTTGCAGCATGTGTTACACGCTCTAACATGTGTAAGGTGTTGAAAACTTAAACTAGTACTGTTCTAACATGTGACATCTATGACATTGTAAAAATTGTGTCTCCACGTATCAAGTTTTGAAAAGTCAAACCAATAATATGCTGAAACGTGGTACATACATTCAACTCACCCTCCCTTTTTTTCTATATACATAAGTCACATCAGCAAAGAGTTAAGTGATGTACTTTTTACATGTTCATCAATTAGTAGTAACAGTTGTAAGTTGACGATGGTAGTAGGCAAGTGAGGGCAAGTACAGGCGAAAATAATGATATTTGGCCTTGTTTACATTATATTATAGTAGTAATTTATGGGAATTGAAATTAAAATTAAAATTATGATTATGAATATGCAGTGGTTATTTGGATTGTTCACATTTATGGTAACATCAGAAGCAGAAACAAGGAGAAAAATGCTGCCATGGCATATATGTGGAGGAAGGGCACTTTTGTACATGGCAATATGTGCAGCATTGACTGGATTGATGGAGAAATCTACATTTTTGGGCCAAAGGCATACTCGTCAAAATCGTTTGATGAATTTTACTGGATTGTTCATTCTTCTCTTTGGCATTTTTGTTGATCTTTCTGTTACTCTTGCTCGTTATGTCTAATTATTCTTTTCATTTTCTTATTTGCTACTATAAGACATGACTTATGTACAACTTTTTTTTTGTTTGTCGATTTCTATGGGGATGATTGATTGTTTGTTTAATTTGTGGAGTTTGTAATTATCAAATTGCCGGTTTGATTAAATATTATTATTATTATTATTATTATTATTATTATTATTATTATTATTATTATTATTATTATTATTATTATTATTATTATTATTATTATTACAATGTCTTGTATTTTACAAGTGTAAAATAGATTTGCTTGTTTATTGAGTATTCTGAATCTCCAATTTAACATTCTCAGATTATAATTTTTGTAAATTATATGAGCTTATCAGAGACGGTCAAGAAAAATAGGGCTATCGTCAAGAAAGGCCCATGACATTATGAAACGTGCTATTAACTATAGTGTCATATATACTTTTGAAAATAACATAAAACATATATATTATAACTATAACATTATTCTGGAAAACTATACCAATTAAGCAAATATAACTAATTTAGACACATTTTTGACAAATATGTACTTTTGTAGTTTTAAGTTTTCCTTCTTCATTTTTCTCATCGATATCTCTTTCAATTTTTTTTGGCTCATATGATTTCTTTTTCATTTTTCATCTTAATTACGCATACTTATGAGCCTCTAAAGATATAAATGTGGTATAAAAGCGTATGCAGTGTTATTAAAGGGGCGCCTCAGGTGCGCCTTAAGCAAGGCGAGCACCTCCACGCCTTAAGTAGGGTTAGGTGAGGTGTCGTTCAAGAGGCATTCGCCTATTGGCCCCTTTGTCACCTTAGCAAGGCTCCTCAAGGAGCGCCTAGGGTACAAAATGTTCTTTTAAAGGTTTTATGATGGATTTGATCTCAGTCATCCAATTTTAAACTCATATTTAATCTCGTTTGTCCATGTTTTTAACTGAAATTTAATCTTGGCCATCAATATGTTTATGATAAATTTGATCTTGGTCATCCATATTTTTTAATTCACTTTTAATTTTAGCCACCGATCTATTAAAAATAGTATTGATCTTGGTTGTCCATCTTCTTATCCATATAAAGCTAACTTTTTACATTTTAGGGTCTACAACAAACTAAAGTTACATGAAAGTTCCTCTATTTTCTCTCATCTCAATCGACATGAAGTTGTAGAATCTTGCTATTCTTTGGACGACTTCATCTTCAATAGCAAAAGGTACTTATTCTGTTCATCTTATGTTAAACACGTATACTTCTACATTGACTTGATCATCATCATCTGGATACATTTCTTATTTTGATCATAATTATCATCATCATCATCGGTTTTTTATTTTGTTTTACTGAACGTATTTCTTCAACACCGACTTCAACAATGCTTTTTTATTTATGTTTATCTTCTTCAAAATCAAAAGGTAGTTACAACCCATTTACTCGCATCCCATTACTGGTTTATGCCTTGTTTTGATCATCACCATCAATGTTCATTATTTCTAATGAAATTATGTGATACACTGATACTATATTAAACTTAGTCTTTTGTTTCCATATTAATGAGTATTTATCTTGTTTATGTTTTGTGACTTTGTGCATATGGCTAGTGGTTTACTCCTACTAACAAAGATTTAGATATAGGATGGAAATATGTAAAATTGATGACTGAAAATAACAAGAATGACTTGCAATGCAATTTCTGCGATGAATTTATAAAATATGGGATATGTAGGGCTAAACAACATCTTGTTGGAGGGTACAAAAATGTAAGACCATGTTCGAAGGTTCCAACTAATATCCGTTTGGAAATTAAAGCTTATATAGAAAAGAAGGCTGCAACTATTAGGTTTAAATTTGCTTCAATTCCAAAATATGAAGATGTTGAGACTTTGAGGGATGATGAAGATGAGGATTACGATGATGGAAGAAAATAGCCTCATAGCAAGCAAGGATCAAAGTTGCCACTAACTAAAAGACAAAAGGTAAAGGGTCCATTGAATTTGTATTACCCATAAGTTGCGGATTGTAGAAAGGATGTAAATTTGAAGAAAACAACTATCAATGCTGCTTACAAGAAAGAGATGCGAGAACAAGCTTGCATAGAAATCTCTCGGTGGATGTATGATGCTTCAATCCCTTTTAATGCTGTAAAGTATCCAAGCTTTGCAGTTATGATTGAAACTATTGATCAATTTGGTTGTGGTATGAAACCCCCATCCTATCATGAAGTGCGTGAACCACTTCTAGAATAGGAAGTTGTTGATATTAATAATATGTTGGAGTCATATAAAGTAAAATGAGAAAAATATGGCTGCTCCATTATAGATAATGGTTGGGTCGATAGTAGGAACAAAACGTAGATCAACTTTTTGGTGAACTCTCCAAAAGAAAATATTTTCCTGGAGTTTATTGATGCTTCTAATGAATCAAAGATAGGTGATATAATGTTCCAACTCTTCGATAAAATAGTGGAAACAGTTGGGAAGAAAATGTCATCCAATTTATCACTGATAGTGTAGCTAATAATGTGAAAGCAGGTCAAAATTTAGTATTTATATTACTTTCTTTATTCTTTAATAAAATTGAGCATTAATGAATTCTCAAATTTTGAATTTAAATTTGTATTATTTATAAAGTTATTATATCTTTTGACTAGATTAGTTTACAAAGTTGTGTCACTTTGAATAAGTGATCTTTTAAAGACAAAGAGGAAGAATTTGTATTAGACTCCATGTGCAGCCCACTATATTGACTTAATCCTTGAAGATATTGGAAAGCTAAAACAAGTTACAGGAACATTGAAAAGAACCATGAACTTGAATTCTTATATCTATGTTCGACCAGGTTTAGTGAAAATGCTCAGAGATTTTACCAGTGACAAAGCGCTTCTTAGGCCCAGTGTTACAAGATTTGCAACTGCTTTTTTGAACTCTTAAACGCCTATATGATGTTAGAGAAAATTTGAGAGAGATGTTCACTTCTAAAAAATGGGTCGAAAGCAAATGAGATAAAGAGGCTGTCGGCAAAAGAGTTTGTGAAAATGTTGTATTGATGGTCAGATTTTGGAGAGATGTTGTATTTTTCTTAAAGGTGTTTGGTCCTTAAGTGAAAGTGCTTCGAATAGTTGATGGTGAGAAGAGACCATTAATGGGTTATATTTGTGAAGCAATGGAAAGGTCTAAAGAAGAGATTGCTAAATCCTTTAAAAATCATGAAAAAAAGTACAAGAAAGTGTTTGAGTTGATAGATGTTGATTTGAATAAAGGATTATATAATACTTCTAACCCTAAATACTTATATAAATATAAGCTCTATGAAGATGTAGAGGTTTGTAAAGGGTTATATGATACTGTTGAAAGGTTGGTTAAGTGTGAAAAGGAAAAGGAATTGATTTTGATCGGTTGTCATTATATAGAAATGCTGAAAGTCTCTTTGGAAATAAGTTTTTCGTTAAACACCGAAAAAAAATCTCTAGGTAATCAAATTTGTATCTATGTTTTTTGCTTGTATTTTAGGATTAATTTCATACGAGTTTAAAGTTTGTGTAAATAATTTTATCAATTGATTTGTGATGCTTTTGCTTTTGAATTACTACAGTTGAATGATGGCGTTCATATAGATGTTCAATATTAAATTTATCAAGATTTACTACTAGAGTGCTTAGCCTCACTTGTAGTGCATCTGGTTGTGAGCGTAAACAGAGCATTTTGAACATGTAAGAGAATTGTTTGTTATTTTTTTTAATTAGGCATTTCGACAATCGGGCTTTGTCACTATTTTTATTTGAAAAACCATATATATTACATGTGTTTCAAGTTCATAGCAAATAGAGAAATAGACTTGATCAAACAAATTTGAATGTTTTGGTCTTTGTCAAGTACAACAAAGCACTACTCCGTCAACTTGAAGAATGTGATCGTATTGATCCTATTTTATTAGATGATGTTGATGGTGCAAATGAATGATTGGTGGGCTGTTTGGATGGCTTGGATAGTGAGGAGTCGAATGATGGGCAAGAGAAACTATTTCAAGATGATGCTGACACGACTGGATGTTGATAGAGCTGTTGGAGCTGAAGAGACTACTTATCATACTAAGGGAGCGAAGAAAAATATCACCTTTGGTTTTTCAAATTCTAATGCAGGGAAAAATGCACCAATGTCTATAAATATCGAAGAAAGTGCATCTAAAGATAAAGATAATGAACTATATCATGATGATAATGATTAGATATTTAAATATGAAGCCTAGGTTGAAAACTTAGTATTTTGGAAGCTTAAATTGATGTCTAAAGCTTAAAATATGTGTAAAGCTTAAACTGACACCCTCTTTTTGCTTTTGGCTTTTTTCCATATTAACATTGGAACATGGGCATAGACTTTTTGTTGTACCCATATTGATATTGGAGCATAGGCTTCATGCTTATATATAATTATAAATTATAGTTATGATGTATCTTATTAAATGTTCCATGGTTTTATATTACATTGTCTCAATACATATATAAAAGCGTACCTAAGGCGGGCACCTCGCCTTCGGGCTAGGCTAACCCCTTATCGCCTTAGAGCACCTTTTGCCTTCAACAGCTAAGGGCATGTATGGTGTACAAATGATGCAAGAACTTATTTTTTATACCCGTTTATAACGAGTATAAGTGGTGCATAATCATGCATATATTATAAGTCATTGCAACGTTCGCACGATTTTGACAACTTTATACCACCATTATACATTACTACAGGTATAAATACCATATAAAGTGTGTAACTATTTGTGGAGAATCCTCACAAGCAAAGATTAAAAATGGTATTACGATTATAAAGCACACATCTTATAGCTTCTTGCATGCTATTTACCCCTTTATATCATTGTTACACCACATGTATAAAGGCGCGATGTGCACATGCGAAGAATCCTCGCAAGTGAAGTATCAATGAGGTATAACCAAGTATAAAGCACACATATTGCAGCTCATGTATAAAGCGTGTGGTGTGCACTTGCATAGAATCCTCATAGGCAAGGTATAATAGGGGTATTATTGCGGAAGTGACTAGCAAACTATAAAATTATTGTAAAAAATCAGATAGAGAGAAAACCAAAATTTAACGAAGTTCAGCCAATTATGTTTACATCCTTTGACACTACCAAATTAATATTTCACTTAAAAATATATTACAAGAGAGATCTAGAAGAAAACGTTTCTTTGAAAAATAGGAAGACTAATTGTTTTGGGATGAAAATGAAATGAAGGGTTTATGCCTGTTTATACTAAAATTAAGCCACCCATCAATTAATAATCTACCACTCCATTTGACAAATTTGCCAACACTTAACCAACATTTACCCACCACTTAATTAAGCCAATTTTTAACTTTGTTCATGTATGACTTTGTCACTTGAAACTACAAATCTCCACATTGACAAAGTTCAATCTTCAATGTTTTATCTTTGTGTATTGTCCTTCACTGCAGTCTTCAAGTTTTGATTGTATTGATAAAGTCTAAACAACATTGGAACTTGACCAAATATATAGCTTTTGTCAACATATCAACTGGATTCTCATTGGTCTGAATTTTCTAAATTACAACTCCACCTTCTTCAAGAACCTCTCGAATGAAATGATAAAGAACATCTACTCGCTTCTTCCTTGCATGATAAACTTAATTCTTTCCCAACATGATAACACTCTAACTATCACAATGCACATTCACATGCTTCTATTGAATCCTTGATTCACCAAGAAACCCTTGAAGCCAAATTTTCTCTTTTATAAACTCCGTGCACACCATATTTTCAGCTTCTGTTGTAGACTAAGTAACAATTTATAGTAATGTAGGCCTCCAACAAACTGGTGCTTTTGCTAAAGTGAACACATAACTAGTAGTTGATCAATGTTTATCTAGATCACTAGCATAGTTGGAATCACAATATCCAACCACATATTGACCACATTTATCTTGCTAATATACCAATCTAACATCCACAGAATTCAGAATGTATAGCAGATGCCATTTCATAGCTTACCAATGCTCATTTCCGGGATTATGCATGTATTTACTCACCACACCAATTACGTGTGAAATGTTAGGCCTTGTACATACCATAGCATACATTAAGTTTCCAATAGCACTTACATATGGAACTTTTGATATATAAGCCTTTTCAGCTACATCCTATGGACATAACTTTACATTGAGCTTGAAATGAGAAGCAAGTGGCTAATAACATGTTTTGACTATTCATTGATGCTAAAATGTTTACCCTTCTCAAATATTCTTTCTGAGTCAAGCAAAGTCTTTCCAAATTTCTACCTCTGATTATCTCCATATCAAAAATCTTCTTTGCTTCACCAAGATTTTTTATTTCAAATTCTTCATTTAATTGAGACTTTAACATCTCAATTTCCTCCAAATTCTTGGAAGCTATTAACAAATCATCAACATAAAGTAAAAAATATATAAAAGATCCATCTTGCAGCCTCCGCAAATACACACAATGATAATATTTGCTCCTTGTGTACTTCTTCCTCAATATAAACTTATCAAATCACTTGTACCACTACCTCGGAGATTGCTTCAACCCATACAATGATTTTTTAAGTCTAAAAACCATAGCTTCTTTTCCAGCAACTTTGAATTCTTCATGTTGAACCATATAGATTTCATCCTCCAAGTCTTCATGTAAAAATGCGGTTTTTACATCTATCTAAACCAACTCTAAATTAAACTATGCTAAAATGAAGATGGAAGAGTGTTTCACAACTGGAGAAAACACCACATTATAATCAATTCCTTCCAACTGAGCGTAGCCTTTAGCTACCAACCTTGCTTTGTAGCGAACATTAGTCTTGTCAGGAATCCATCTTTCTTTGCATAGACCCATTTGCACCCAATTGACTTCTTTCCCTTTGAAAGGCTAGCTAGCTTCCATGTTTGATTCTTCTGAAGGGATTTCATTTCTTTAATCATGGAAATTCTCCACTTTTCTTCTTCTAAACTTTTGATTGCTTCTCTATAAGTGGTAGGGATGTCATCATTTGCGATTGGAGATGCATAAGTCACAACGACAAAGTGAGAAGGCTTTCTAGTTGTTCTTTTTGGCTTTCTCAATGCAATTGGATCAAGGTGCTATGGAGGTTCTTGGGTTGGAAAATCTTCCTCATCTGACTCCTCATCTACTATACTACTTCAATTGTTGGGGAAATCATATGCCTTTCAAACTCCACCTGCTTTGGAGTATCATTTATCTAGTTTGATGTTACCTTCCTTAACATGGTAGATTCGTCAAAAGTAACATCTCTGTTAATGATTGTCTTCTTCATCTCTATACACCAAAGATAAAATCCATTTACTCTTGAGGCGATCCCAAGAAAATTGCTTTTTATGTTTGAGGATCCAACTTTGACTCCTTCACATGATAATATACAATAAAACCAAAATATGTTTAAGGAATCATAATTTGTATAGGTTTTGCAGATCATTTCTCAAGTGATGTTTTAGCACCAATAACAGTAGATGGTAGGCGATTTATGAGGTGGCTTGCATATGTAACAGCTTCAACCTAAAATTGCTTGCCCAATCTAGCATTGGACAACATACACCAAACTTTCTCCCGCAAGATGCATTCTTTCACTCCATTCTGTTATGGTGTATGCCTGATTGTGAAGTGTTTGACAATGTCGCTTTCTTCGCATCACTCTTGCATTCTCCACCATTGTCTGTTCGGAGATGTTTGGTCTTTCATCCCGTCTTAGTCTCCATCATATTTTTCCACTTAAGAAAAAGGCTAATCACTTCATCTTTGGTCTTCATAGTATATACCCAAGTTCTCCGAGAAAAGTCATCAACAAAGGTGACATAGTAGTGCTTCCTTCCAAGTGAAGCCATCTTGGAAGGTTCCCATGCATCAAAGTTCACATAGTCAAATATACCTTTAGTATCATGGATTCTAGTTTCAAATTTTTACCATTTTCTTCTTCCCTTTGATTCAATGCTCACAAAATTCTAATGCTTGGACATCTTTCAACAATCCTTGGTCACAGAAGATTCAAGGATTTCTCACCAGTATGTCCCAAGCGCATATGCCACAGTATGGTTGCTTCTAGCTCTTTCTCATCATAAGAGGCCACTGTTGCAGTTCCAATAATAGTAGAATCTAGATAATGGTACAACCTATTATTCTTTCGAATTCTTTTCAACACCACCAATGTACCAGAACATATCTTCATTACTCCACCTTCAACTTGAACTTTAAAACACTTTTCTTCTAAGGCTCCAACAGAAATGAAATTCTTGATAAATTTGGAATGTAGCAAATATCTTTCAATGTCTTGATTGATCCATCTTGATTCTTCAATCTAATGGAACTAATCCCAGGTGTGGTAATAGGGGAATCGTTTGTTGTGTAAACAACACCATCTTCTAGTTCTTTAGATTTACATAACCACTCTCGATTAGGACACATATGAAAATTACATCATGACTTAAGTAGACAAACACTAGAAGAACTAGTAGAAGCTCCTACAACAAGTGAATAATCTGAGTTATCATCATACTCAACCACTGCAATAGTCTTTCCTTTGACGTATGGGCATTTCTTCTTCAAATTAGGATAATCTTTCATCCAATGCTCATTTTCATGATAAACATTACATTCATCTTTACAACTTGGACTTGTCTTTGATTGTTGCTTCTTTCCTTTCACCTGGCTCCCCTATCATCCTCTAATAATCAAAGCTTTATTAGCTCTGCTTGAGTCATCCTTTTTATCCTTCCTCCTTAATTCATAGCCATACAAAGCTCCACAAACTTTATTGAGAGTTACAATAGCCTTACCATGAAGTAGAGTTGTTTCAAGAAACTCAAACTCCTTGGGAAGGGATCCTAACAGCATTTGAGATCCTCATCTTTAAATGTCACATCTAGGTTTAACAAGTCAGAAAACAACTAATTAAAGTTGGTGATGTGATCATCTATTGTGAAACTAGGAGTGTGCGTGAATCGAAAAAGCCTTTTCTTCATGTAAAACTTATTCTAACTGCTCTTCTTCAAGAACTTTTCCTCAAGTGACTTCATCACTTTATGAGTATAAGTATCTTTGTGTAATGCATATTTTGTTCTTTGAATAAGCATGACCAACTTGTACCACAAGCCAAGTAATTGAGTGTCTTCCATTCTCCTTCTCCCATCTCATTTGGTTTCTCTCCTTTTAGAGCAACATCTAGACATTGTTGAAACAAAACGTCTAGAACCTCACTTTGCCACATGCTGAAATGACGGCCCCCACCGAATATTTTCACAACCAATCTCGAATTTGCTCCAATAGCTCTTTGTAGAATGCTTGAAGAAGCATTAAATTGGATGACTTTACTCGGAATGGATTTTCTTTCGTTACAACTCAAATTGAAAAATCACAAATAATAGTATTTTCAAGTATTAATTAGAAATATTTACAGGTAATTGGCCGAGTCACAAACAATCTTAGTTTAAATACCATGTTCCTTAGACACTTATCACTTGATGACAAAAAATTTTTAATTACTCAAGACAATCTATTATGTAAGATTTTTCCAAAATAGCATTCTAACAATACATTTCAAAATTTGTTAATTGCCAATTAATTATAAAAAGCCTTGAAGTAGGAAAAGTGTGAGCATGGGATTTTGTACCAGCTCACGCGTTCAATGATGACGGCTTTTCGGGATATTTATCCTCGAATCACCCGATTTTCGACCGTCCGACGATCTTCAAATGGGAATTCTCCTCGTCAAAAATAATGTTTAGGACCCTAAACAAAATATTTAAAAGCCTCAAAATGAAAATTTAAGGGCTTAAAATATTTTTAAGGGACATTAATATTTTTTTTAAGGATCCAAAATAATTTAATTGGGTTATTTGAAAATCTAGGTATATATAAACTTGTATATATGTAAATAAATATATAAATAAATAAATACACACACACACATATATATATACACACATATATATATACACATATATACACACACACATGCGCGCGCGCGCGCGCACACACACACACATATACACACACACATATATATACATACACACACACACACACACACACACACACACACACACACACACACACACACACACACATACATACATACAC
>CATIWQ010584953.1:0-11375 GCA_949673415.1 Euphorbia schlechtendalii
AGTTGAGACTAGCAATGGTGTAATTAGTAGGTCTATTTGGCCTTTTCACTTACGCATATAGCTAAACTAAAAGTGTATAAATTAGTCCAAAATGGTATAAACTGCAAGTTATGTATCGAAAGTCTAAATTTCACTTCAAAAGAACCGTCCCTCAATGTAAATTCTGGTGAGCTCGCAGTTCTTGTTAATAAGTCGTGTTCATATTATTCACCATCTTTGGGTTTTCTGATTATTCTAGGGTTGGGATTGAGGAATTCATTTAATCATTTATTTATAACCTTACAATGATACAATAAAGCCAGTACCGTACCCTTTATTCAATTTTTTTTAGGATACAGTTGTGCATCTTTTGCATTTTCTGTCAAATTATAATTTCTAGTGTTCCATCATTATTTAACAAGTGTTTTACTTATACTTTTTTTTTTAAAATACGCAAATAAAAAGATTACATGTATCTATCTTGCATGTGACCCGAAGGAGAAATCTTTAAAGTTCACAAATTATGTCTTAACCACTAAACTAATATATCAATCATATTTTTACATTTAATTGTTTAAAAGATAAGAAGTTACACATAACAACCACAAAAATATCACTAATACAAAACAATAAATTTAAACTATTAAATTAAGCAGACAGTAAATGTTGGTTGGAATTAATCATGCCATTACGGAACTCTATAATAATTTTTTTAATGAAATTTGGCAGGGTATGATGTATTTCTTTCTTTTAATCATGTTATTAATGTAACCAAACCTGAAATTTAATACTTCATCTGTCTACTAAATATTATCGTTTTAGAGAGATTTTGATGTCTCTTTTTTATTATTATTTTGTATTTTCAATGTACTTTTTCTCTAAGTTTTCCATTCCTACCCCTATTAA
The DNA here is from genome assembly GCA_949673415.1 of Euphorbia schlechtendalii. Lineage (NCBI taxonomy): Eukaryota > Viridiplantae > Streptophyta > Magnoliopsida > Malpighiales > Euphorbiaceae > Euphorbia > Euphorbia schlechtendalii. The sequence continues at coordinate 886 of CATIWQ010584953.1, forward strand.
TTTGTTCAACTTTAAAGGTAACCATAATTTAATCTCCAATAACAAGATGAGAAGATTATAGGAATCAATATTTAAACATATTAAAGAAGTCTTTGAAAATAAAGTATGACATTTATGAAAGGGTAAATTAATGAATCATCTCATTTAGTTAATTGTTATTTTCAAAACCGTGAATTAGTTAAAATGACGATATTTAATTTACGGAGGGAGGAGAAAAAATGAAAGAAATAAATCACATTAGAACTAAGAGCTAATTAGGTATGGTGGTTAAAAGATTCCAAAATATTAAACATAAGATTAAGTAAACAAATGTTTTTAATCTTTAATTAAGCCCATGTGTTGAATTAATTTCATATAATGATTTTTGGATAGGTAGCTAGGTACACCATGATTGACATTGTCATTATATAAATAATGCTCAATATGTCAACGCCAAGTAAAAAATATCATTCATATTTAATTTAGAAGTATTATTGACAGATTTGCGGCTTGAGCGACCTCGATCGATTCATGTCTGATGAATTTCATAATGAAAATATTTGTCCAACCCCAACCTAACCCATAGGAATTATATTTGGGCTTGCACTGAAATAATGTAGCTCAAAACATGGAAAGAAATCTTCTGTCCCAAATGCTATCTCATACCTATCCTTCCAATCAAAAAATATCACACGTCAACTTTTATTATATTTTAATTAAAAAAAGTAGGAGAGAGAAATTTATAATTATTAAAATATAATAAAAGTTGAAACGTGATAATTTTTTATTGGGAAGGAGATGTATGAGGACATCATTTGGGGATAGAGGATTATTTTCCCTCAAAACATCTATCTCCAAGCTCGGCATTAGCTACCAATCAAAAATTATATTTTAACACTTTTCTAATAAACACATTAAAACAAACTATATATATAAAACTAAAAATAAGTAATTTTATGTAGTTAAAATATTACTCCCTACGGTTCCTAATATTTGTCGTTTTAGACTTTTTATTTTGGTTCCTAATACTTGTCATTTTAAAATATCAATGTATTTTTTAACAAAATTTTCCAAATATACCATTGCATTAATTAGGAAAGAGATTAAATGTAGATTAATTTATAAGTTAGTAATTAGGAAGAGAGAGAATTTTGTTATAAAAGGAATAAAATAATTATTTTATAGTGCATTAAATATCTTATTAGTTTTGATAAAAAATCTAAAATGACAAATATTAGGAACCAGAGTGAGTAACTAATTAAGTAATCTATGTACCAATTTAATTATACAAGTAACAATAAAATATGTTACGTGCACGCACAACTACTTTCTAGAGAAAATAAAGAGATTAGTTAAGGAAAAAATATTAGTAAAAACAAGTGGACGTTATAAAATTTGATTTTGTTTTAAAAGAAACGAAGATAAATTTCTAAATGCAAAAACAGACCAAGATGAAATACTTCTATAATAGCCGTATAAACCAAATTTAGAATATAAGAAAAACATTTATACACATGTTTTAAATGGATTAATTAATTAATTTTATGTAAAATGGATTCACAAAATCAACCATTGAAACACGAAAACATATATTTAACCATAGCCCACTAAATATTTTATTAATTCATGCATAAGTCAAATATAGACTAACTATAAAATATTGATTATCTCATAAAAATATAGATTAATAAATGTTTAATCATTGCAGCAAATTTAGTAAATTAATATATTAAAAATACTATTTTAAAAATCCTCGCCTAAACGTTATTTTGAGGGTCGTCGCCTAAGCGCCTAGTATTTAAACGCTGGCGACTAGGATCTAAGTCCATTTAAACTCCGATCAATCCCTGTCTAGATCTTTGAAGGTTCCGGTCGCCGACTAGTGCCTAGCGCTTTTTGAAACACTTATTAAAAATGCAAAGGAAAATATCAATTTCTTGTGAATTTGGTAATTGTTATATGTATTATCCTATTAAAAAAATTCACTTTTGAGAATATTTGTAAGTTGTATCATAATTTTGGTAGTGTATCACAGACGTATCATATACATGTATAACATGAAAGTCCGACGTGTATCTCTGTGTGTGATTCGATCGTAGTTGAACTTCAGATTATATTGAGTTGTTTGGACGTTGGAATCCACCTGCAACAAGGATTGAATTCAAGTGAAGGTCGGGGCTTTTTCCCCAGGCAACCTCCAATGCTAAAGTCAGTCAATGAATTATGATGGGTTTCAAGATTATAGAATTAAGAAAGGAAGAATTCAGATTAGGAACCTGTTAATGGACTCTCCTCTATCCTTTTATAAGCCTTCGTGGATCCCTCAAATCGGAGGAATTTGAATTAGTCAATCATAATCATGATCCCAAAAATCAAGGGAAACCGTTCCTTGATTTTAGGAGGTAGTTATGCGACAGCTCCTTTTGGATAGGCGGCCACTGTCTCGATTGATGAAGACTAAAGCGTCTTTTCACGTTCACTTTATAAAGTATTCGAGGCGGGTTCAACCATCTCAAGAGATGACGCAGTCTCGAAACTCAAGACCATACAACCATGAAGGTAGGTAAGGGCTAAGCGAGGCAGGACTACCGAATAAAAGATGACTCAAAAGATTAGTCCTCCATTACTATTCTTGAGACGATGTTATCTTACGCCTTCATATCAGAAGTCCCCCCGCAAGGCTAAGGAAGCCTTTTAAGGCTTGCGCCGCCCCGGTCATGACGTCGACTCAATTTTTGAAAGTTTGGCGATTGCAATTCCGCTACCAGCTGTTGAGGCGCTTCTTAAATCACACCAACCTACCCAATTGCACCAAGCATCCTTCTAGAAACATCTGCGTCTTTCAAAATTCAAAATCTTTATAAACGGCGTGTCTCTTTGGTTTTCTTTTTCACTTCTGCGAAATTCTCTTCTGCAAAATTCTCTTCTGCATCTTTGTGAAAATCCATCCTAGTTCGGCAATCTTTGCAACCATATTTCTAACCCAGCAATTATTCCACCTTCCAATCTTCAAGTAAGTTCTCCACTACCCTTAATTGCTTTAAATTTGTCATTGCATTGCCAATTTTGTTTTGTACCCTGAAAACCCTTTTATTATCATACTTAGTCCCATATCACGAACTAGCTTCCGCTGCAATTATGTGTTTGCGATGTTCCCTACTGATATACGCTATATTAAGGTTTTGTAACTGCTCCTGCTAGTTTGACAATTTTTGCGTGTTTCAAACTAAGAAAATGTCGTTAGAACATTCCTCCGTTTGGGAATTCCGGCTATTTTTGTTGATAGGTCTGTCGCGCGCGGTCGCATAGGATAGTAAAAGATTTTAGATTTCAGATTGCATCTTATAGGGTTTGGGGACCCTGTTTGGGCTTGTAAGTGGGTTTGGGTTATAGCACGCATGGAAGGCCCGCTCATGGAAGCAGACTTTTATGAGGCGGTGTCTCTGTTGAATTCGCAATCTAACATTTCCTTATTTATTTAGGATGAGTTCTAGTAGCTCCAGTAGCGACGCCGCCTTCAATAGAGCCTTTATCCGCTTAACAAAGATCAACTTAAAATTAGACCACATATTATCCCAGCCAATTACCATTAATAGAACTAACCAACGTCCCTTTCTTAGGACAAAATGAAGGGCGTGTAGGAAAATGACTGACTTACCTATATCCCCCGAGCGATGGTCTCCAGTTGATTTAAACGACTCATTAATGAGAGCCGTAGATGAGTATGATGGCAATGAGGGCCCAACAAAGGGAACCGGCCCAAATCAGGAAGTAGGACCGTCACAGTTTCAGGATGTAACAAGGCGGGCTCGCAACTATAATGGGACAAGGAAGAGCCGAGCAAGGGGTCCTACGCCTCGTATCGAGAACATGGTGTCTATCGCTCATGAGGTGGACATATGTTTGGAAGCGTAGGTTCACAAATGGCTTATTGGAAAACCATGCCTGCTTCCGGCACAACACGAACGTGTGTACACCCCTCCAGAGGGATACTTTAGTATCTATATGGAGCAGATTTGGGCTGGGTTTACCTACCCACTTCCGGAGGAGATCGCGAGATTGTTATCTGATTGGGGGGTGTGTCTGGCTCAGATACATCCTAATTGCTGGTCGGACATCGTGGGTCATTACCACATATGTCGTGGGCTCGGCCTCAACTTTGATTCTGCTTTCTTCCGTCGGTTGGCGTCAATGAGGCGGAAGTCATCTGAAAACCATCTCCACTTTAGCAGTAGGGATGGGTTTTATTTCTTCTCAGATCGTCTTCAGTCTATTCGTAATTTCAAGCAGTATTTTTTCTATGTAAAAGTAAACCCAGCATACCCGTCATTTCCGATCCGCTGGAGGGAAAACATACCTGAGACACTACCCTTGAAGGGTCTTAAGCCGGACCCTTACGTTGAAATTTTCTGCCGGCTTGAACAGGGGCGATGGTCGCTAGCGACTATCGCTTGGGCCTTTCTGAATAATATCCTAGTAATCGCGTGGGATGGCATAGACTTTGTGTATTATGACGGTGTGGCCGATATCCCCGGTGAGTCTTATTTTTATAATTTTCTTCATTGAGTAGAATGTCATTGTCTCGCCTAAGCGCTTCTCTTAACAAATAATTAGCTAAAGGTATAAAGGTTTTGGGCCGGCAAAATCATAGGAAGGAGGCGGAGAAGATTGACCTTACTTAGGAAGACGTCACAAATGTCACCTCGTTGAAGAAGGCGGTGTCTTGAAAGAGGCCACGGGAAGATGAAGTGGCTCCCTCCGAAATGACGCCTAAGAGGGTAAGGCTTGAGTTGTGTTACTTTTCATATATCATTTCATGATTAACCTTAGTCTGTGCAGAGCCAAGAGGTTTCTTGTTCGATTCCGCGGTAGTCTGATCATGTCACCTCGATCGCCAATGCTGTTCCTGTCGCCTCGGCCTCACATGTTGCTCCTTCCCTTGCTTCTCATTTCAAGGGTAGCTTCGTCGAGCTTGCTAGTCCTCAGGGCGGGATCACTAGCCCACAAGTGCAGTTGGCGCTTCGCTATGTACTTCCATTGCCCCGAGACAGGGAGGCTTACAAAGAAGAGTCAAGCGTTTGCTTGATAGGAGGGCTAGCAGACGCTCTTTCTGATGTAAGATTTATCCTTAGGTTGTTTTCGTTTCAACCCTTAACCCCTTTCATCTACAGGCAATGTCTCGATGCATGGAAATACATCGAAGATCGTCTAATCATGCCAAGGTGAAGGTTGAGCTCCAAGCAGTCAAGACGGATCTTCAGGCAGCAACGAATGAAGCGACAGCAGCAAAGCAGAATGAGGCAAAGGTGGTCTCAAAGTAGAAAGAGACGGAGAAAGAGTTAGAGAGGCTCCGCGAGGCCCATGATCAACTTTTTCTACGCTTTACCAATTTGGAGAAAGATGCCACTGGTGCCAAGACTGACCTTCAGGCGGCTCAGGGGGAAGTTGACGCTCTGAAGAAAGAAGTGCAAGAGAGGGAGATCGAGATGGACTGTGTTGTGGGAAAAATGGTCAAGATGGCTCGAATGTATGGATCTCGCCTTATTGAGGCAGTGCGATCACAATGGCCGAAGCTCCAGGATGATATGGTGGAGAACGTGCCTTTTCCTACTTTTGAGGAGGTTCTTGATAGTCCCCCTGAGCCGGATACAGGTGTTGACCTCCCAAGCAGAGATGTGCAGGCGTAGGATAGGTTTTCTTTGTCGTTCAATGTTTTGTAACTCTCTAATTTTGAATAGAAGAATTAATTTTATCAATGCTTGTCATGTGTTGTGTTCATGTGGTATTCACTTATTTCGAGAAATTTTGATAGCATTTGAGCCAAGGTTTAAATACTCAACGCGGTGATTCTGTTGCTGAGAGATATCGAGTAAAATTGGACATGCTTTGCTTCGCAAAATGAAATCCATCTTATGAGGGTTATTTTCCTCGGTTGAGTTTTGATTCATATATAAAACGAAATCCAAGTGAAATTTAAATCTTTTCCTAAGGTATGCTGTCTCGAGGAATTTTAACTTGATCATCTCCAAGTTTTAAACTTTCGATAAGGCTTTTCGTCTCGAGGAATTTTTGTTAAAATGCCATATTTGAACCAAGGCTTTAAATGCTTAGTGTTATTCAAACTTAGATATCTCTAAGGTTTAACCTTTTGATAAGGATTTCCATCTTGAGGAATTTTTGTTAAAATGTCATATTTGAACCAAGGCTTTAAATGCTTAGTGTTATTTAAACTTAGATTTCTCTAAGGTTTAACCTTTTGATAAGCATTTCCGTCTCGAGGAATTTTTAACTTCAAGTTAACCTTTCGATTTTCGTCTTGAGGAATTTCTGTTAAAATGCCATATTTGAACCAAGGCTTTAAATGCTTAGTGTTATTTAAACTTAGATTTCTCTAAGGTTTAACCTTTTGATAAGCATTTTCGTATCGAGGAATTTTTAACTTCAAGTTAACCTTTCGATTTTCGTCTCAAGGAACTTCTGTAAAAATGCCATATTTAAACCAAGACTTTAAATGCTTAGTGACATCCGCAAAACGTTGTAATCATTTAGCGTAAAAACAATGCTCGTAAGAGGAGATTCAATCGTACGCTTTCATTGACATAATTCGTAATTACACACAAATACAAGCCGGTGCTTAGTTAGCCAGGTTTGGTCTAGGGGACGTCACCTCGTTAAAAACCTTCCCAAGGAAAAAACCTAGTGGGAAAAAATCCAGGGGAAGGAAAAGAGTGCAGCGCCTGGTTCCCTAGCCATTACATATTATAATACGGTCTCAAATTTGAGATATTCCACGTTCTTGGTAGACTTTTGCCTTCAAGGTCGCTAAGTCAATATGTGGCCGGGCCGACGACATCTGTTATTTGGTAGGGCCCTTCCCAATTCGCTCCAAGCTTGGCTTTTCCTTCCCGTGATTGCGAGGCAGCGGTGTCTCTGTGGACTAGGTCACCTTCTTTTAGCTGCAAACTTCTGACTTTGTGATCATGGTATTTTGCTATTTTCGCCTTGTAAGCCGCCATTCGAATGTAGGCTCGTTCTCTTCTCTCTTCAAGGTTATCCAAGTGATGCTTCAAATTGACATCGTTCTGTTCCTCAGTGTAGTAGACGATTCTGTTGGTTGGTGCAGCGATCTCCACAAAAAATCATGGCTTCCATCCCATGGACCAGGGAGTATGGCATCTCACTCGTTGGTCTGCATGGTGTGGTTCGGTATGACCATAACACACTAACGAGTTCATTTGGCCAAGAGCCTTTGCTTCCACTTTCGAGACGTCTCTTGAGCCCTTCTCCTAGTGTTCTGTTGGTGACCTCTGTTTGGCCGTTCGTCTGGGGGTGTGCCACGGAAAAGTAGTGGTTCTTTATGTTTAAACCTTTGCAAAATTCTGTGAACTTTCTCGAAATGAATTGTGAGCCGTTATCTGAGACTATCTTTCTTGGTATACCGAATCTAGTGATGATGTTTTTCCAAACGAAGTCAATGGTCTTCTCTGGGGTGATGGTGTTGACTGCTATCGCCTCAACCCACTTTGTAAAGTGGTCGATTGCTACAATTACGAATTTTCTTTATCCACTTGCAATTGGTAGAGGTCCCACAATGTCAATTCCCCACGTCGAGAAAGGTCAGTTAGTTATTAGTGGCTGCTGGTTAGCTTGAGGCAGGTGGTCTTTTCTTGCATGTACTTGGCATGGGTGGCATCTTCGGACGTACTCCTTTGCATCTGCCTCCATTGTTTCCCAATAATAGCCGGCTAGGCTGACTTTTCGTAACAATGTGGAGGCCGCCTGGTGAGATCCGCAAATTCCTTCATGTATTTCTGCTAGAATACCTTTTCCCTGAGTCGAGGTGATGCATTTCTGCCAGGCATCCATATACGATTTTCTATAGAGTTCATCGTTTACTAGCGAGTATCTAGCAGATTTGCGCACAATCTTCAAGGCGGTTTCTTTGTAAGGGGGGAGTCGTCCGTCTTTGAGAAAATTTGAGATAGGATGGCGCCAGTCGTCAATCTCTTCCTCGACACAAAGCATGTGTTCTTCCTTGCAGCAAGGGCGGAGGATGACCTCGTAGAGGCTGCCTGGTTGATTATAACCCTTTGGGTTTGAGGCGGCTTTTGCTAATTTGTCTGCTTCTTCGTTCTATTTTCGAGGGATGTGTTCAACCTTCCACGCGGTCCCTTTCTTTTCCATGCACTCTATTAGGCTTTGTACTTTACGAAGGTATTTAATCATACTTTCACCTTTTGTCTCGAAGTTCTTGTTGATCTGATTGGAAATTAGCCATGAGTCGCTTCGTATAACCACACTGTTCGGAGCCAACTCATCGATAAGCTCTAGCCCTTTGATCATGGCCTTGTATTCAGCAACGTTATTAGTGGCAGGGAAGGCTAGCTTGGCTGCATATGTGAGGCGGACTCTATTTGGGCCTTCTATCAGTACACCGACTCCAGCTCTATCATTGGAAGAGGCTCCGTCAATGTATACCATCCATGTTTCGGCCTTCACCACCTCTGCTTGTTCGAGACCGACGAATTCCACCGCAAAATCGGCAAAGACTTGATCTTTTAGGGTGGCTCTTCCTTTGAAGCGAATGTTGAACTACCCTAACCTTATTGCCCACTCGGCCATTCTTCCTGATGTACATGTCTCGGGTCTTTATAGAACTTTCTTGAGTGAAAAACTAGTTCGCACTGTGATTGTGTGGCCTGGAAGTAGGGTCTGAGTCTGATGGAGGCGGAGATCACGTTCAAGGCTAGTTTTTCAATCTTGGGGTACTTTAGCTCGGCATTCTTCAACACCTTGCTTATGTAGTAGATGGGGTGTTGCTGGTTGTTCTCCTCTCTAACCAAGACCGCTCCTACAGCCTCATCAGTTGCTGCTAAATATAGGAACAGAGGCTCTCCTTGTATTGGGCGGCTGAGCAACGGGGGGGATGCCAAGAATTCTTTCAAGTTTTTGAATGCGAGGTTGCAGCATTTATCCCATTTAAAAGCTTTGTCTTATTTTATTACCTTATAGAAGGGCATGCATCTCTTGGCAGAGAAAGAGATGAATCGTCCCAACCCATTAATCCTTCCGTTGAGGTGCTGTACTTCGTTCAAGCTTCGGGGTAGCGTCATGTTGATGATTGCCCTGATCTTTTCTAGGTTAGCTTCAATACCTCTTTCCAATATAAGGAAACCCAAGAATTTGCCACTCTTTACGCTAAAAGTACACTTTTCTAGGTTCAATTTGAGACGGTATTTTTGAAGTACCTTGAACACCTTCTCGATGTCCATTGTATGGCTGGTTTCATCTTTGCTCTTCATGATCATGTCATCCACATATACTTCCACCTTTTCGCCAATCAAGTTCTTGAACATTTCGTTTACTAGTCTTTGGTATGTGGCTCCAGCATTTTTCATCCCGAATGGCATCACCTTATAACAGTAGGTTCCCTCATGTGTGATGAAGAATGTTTTCTCCTCGTCTTTGGGGTCCATTGGTATTTGGTGATATCCTGCTTTGGGGTCTAGGAGGGAATAAATTGCAAATCCAGCTGTTGAATCGACGAGCTGGTCTATACTAGGTATAGGGTAACTGTCCTTGGGGCAAGCTTTGTTTAGATCTGTGAAGTCGACACACATTCGCCAAGAACCATTGGGCTTTTTTACGAGTACTACATTGGCCAACCACTCAGGGTAATGTACTTTTCTGATATGCCCCGCCTCGAGCAGTTTTTTAATCTCTGCCTCAATGGCTTTTTATCGCTCCGGGGCGTGTTTACGCTTCTTTTATTTGACTGGGTTGACTAATGGGTCGATGTTGAGGCTGTGGCACATAACTTCGAGCCGGATTCCTTTAATGTCTTCACTTGACCATGAGAAGGTGTGTTGTTGTTCCTTCAGCACATTGACAATAGCAGCTTTCACATTTTTCTCCATTCCTTTAGCGATTTTAACCGTTTTTCCTTCTGCCAAGGTCAAGACTTCCAAGTCTCCGACCGGTTCTACCCTTTCACGATCCTCTATTTCAAACTCCGATTCGCATGAGGCTGGTTTAGTTTGAGTCGACGCCACATAAGCTTCTTGGGCTTTTTGTGGATCTCCCACTACTACCGCCGTGCCTTTCTTGGGTGGGACCAGTAAGGTTAGGTACTCCAAGCAGATTATGGTGCGCGACTCGATTATAAATTACCGCCCCAATATCATGTTGTAACCCACTCCAATGTCTGCGATGACGAAATCGACCTCTCCTCTCCAGGTTATGTCTTTGTCTCCTACTTCCAGCTCCAAAGTGACTTGTCCTATTGACAGGACCAGTTAGCCTCCAATTCCTACCAATGGGTTCCCGCCCGGCTGAATTCTAGAGTGGTGGATGTTTAATCGCTAAAGGACTGCGTTGGTTATCAAATTGACTGAGCTACCGGTGTCAATCAAACCCCTCTTTACTATGTAGCCTTCTGTTAGTGTCTCAATGATTAAAGGGTTTGTATGAGGCTTTTTAACCAATGAGTGTCTTTGGCAAGCTTTAAATAG
>CATIWQ010584975.1:0-17411 GCA_949673415.1 Euphorbia schlechtendalii
TTCTTCTTGTATTGAGGAAACGGATGGGGGGTCTTCTGAATTTCTGCCTCAATTAAAATCGTATAATAAAATCATCAGATTCAGATAAAATAATTGAGGTTAATTCAAGATTATAATCTCTTATTTGAGTTTCTAACCTATCTTTTGTAATTCTCATACATATTTTTCTAGCTGTAAAGTCCAAAATTCTAGATCTATACCAATCATATAACTCGCCAGAATTTCTATAGGTTATAAGTTCTTCATTATAATACGTCAGTCTGGTATTAAAGAATTCAAGTAGAATATTAACTCTTATTAATTGCCCTTCAATTTGTTCTAACTTATTTCTCAATTCTAGGATTCTATTCATTATAAGAACATGCAACAAAATTTCTCGTCTCTCAGGTAAAGAGATCACCTTTCAGTGCAGTCTAAAAAGGAGAGGATACTTATGATTGCAAAGTATAATTATAAAAGCAGAGTATTATGAAATATATTTACAGAGTATGAAAATTATACCTTTTCAGCTTTTGTTCTCTAATTTTTGCTTGGTTATATTCTGCTTAACTCAAGAGATTTAAATTTGCTTGGAAATTTTGGTGTGAGTTTTAGGAGAATGCAAGTTTATATTTATAGTTGAAAAAAGTGAAGCATACCGGTTACTTATTCTTTACCAGATCTTTCTCAATTATCAGTATTGCTTTCTTACGTAATTGCTTAGGTCTAATAACATTATCAGTATTATTGCTTTCTTACGTAATTGTTTACGTTTAATAGCATTATCAGTATTATTGCTTGCTTTGCTGGTTTTTTTGTAAAATGTACTTTTTCTAGTTTCAGAAAGTGAAAATTCTTAACGAAATAATTTTGACTTTTTGAAAACGATTTTCATATATTTCTTCTTGACTAAATAATTTTGACTTTTTGAAAACGATTTTCATTCTTATTCTTAAAATCTAATTATTTTTAAATCAATTGCTTTCATCTTTTTTCTAAAAAATCTTCAAATATTCTTGGACCTAAAACAAGTTTAGAATCCGAGTCTGATTATTTTTATAATAAATAAATTTTTATTTTTCACACAAAAATCAAACAAAAAAGAATGAGGAGCACTCCCGGAAATCAAACGAATTTGTCGACGTGGATTCGCGCTAAAAGGGTAAGCTTTTTGAGTTCCCAGAGCTGTTTTTTCCTTTGTTTTATACTATGTTATTTATTTTCTCTTGAATTTGGAAACAGACTCAATTTTCAGCATCGACATAGGATTTATTTTATTCCTTTTATTGTTTAAATTTTATTTTATTATTTCTTTTTATTTATTTATTTAATTGTTATTATATTTATCTTATTATGTAGCTTTCTTTTATTTTTTTACTTATTCTTTTAATTTATTTCATGGTGAAGATTCTTCAATACATATTAGAATATCCTTACGAAGGGAATTAAAATTATTCCCAGATAACAGACCTCATATTTTTTCATTTAATTATTTTCAATGAATAAAAATGAGCAACATATTTGTGTATAAAAATAAACCATTATATTTTTTATAAAACAAGAATTTTAACCACCTATATTTTAACTAGAACACAAGGGCCTCTTCAAAATTAAATCGAGCATATGTGAAAATATTCATGTTGTGCTATATCTCTTGTGCCAACCTTTGTGGATGCGGGTAGATTAGGTTAAATGTATCCCTAGGATTTTATTTTCGTTTGGCTATTGCAATTATTTTTAAAAAATGTAATTAATAAATTATGCGGGCAGTTGCATCCCCTGAGATTCCATAATTTATTTATTTATTTTTTCACATTTATTTACTGCACTATGTATGTATTTATTGCTTACAACATGCGCAATAAATCATATCATAAACATGAAAATGACATGAGTACGAATATGCAAAGTTAAGAAATACGGTTTTTCTGTAGATGTAATTTAATGTGATCCAACAAGAAGTAAGAAACTTATCCCGAACCCGAATCACTATGTCTCAGTGGGCCGTCCCCCGAACGTTAAGCCTCACAGGACTTTAATTCCTGGAAGAGCTAATCCAGGTGGTGACTCTAAACTACGAGACAACGATTTCGAGTATTGACCGATCTAAATCGATTTCATTTTCTCTTTTAAACCTTTCGGGTCCCTGACTCGATGTTTTATTTTCACAAAAATACCCCAGTGGATCGTGAGTCTCACTTAGCATGCTCTCGGCCCATCGCATCCATGTCATCCACTCATAGTGACGACTCTACTGGGGAATATTTTCTTAAACCTTTTTTAAAAAGGTTTTAGATCTTGGATAAGTGCCTAAAATTGTTAATCACATTATTCTGTATTTTATTAATTGTGACATATTCATAATATCACATTGCAATAGAGGGGATTAGCCTGTAAGCTTAAGGTACCCTATTACCGTGATACTTACTCTTGTACTCATCTTCCTCCCCGAGAAAAGATAGTTTTTGAGAGAGTGGAGCACTTGTTGCCATACCACATGTACCACCCTCGTTGAAACCTATTTGGGGAGAGGCTTGGAGTGTATATAAGTGCAACAAGAACCTTATACATCAGAAACCCAAAAATGAACCTCATTTAGATAAACCATAGGTATTTTCCCTAGGGTATGAATGATCCTGCATTATATTTCTCTTGAAGATGAACCAAACTTAGGATAGAGACTAGCCAAAAACCCTACGCGCGGGAGTTGTATGGTTGGAAGTTTGAATGTTGCATGCTATTTTCTATGTGTTTACTACTTTCAATTCATCACGCATTGTACAAATGTACCATGCTAACCACATATCTTAGTGCAGATACTTGAACGCACACACTCATGATATTAAAATGATGTAACATAGAATGTTAGCATCATCATGACATAAAATCGATGTCACACATACTTAGGATTAATTGACACTCGAGATCGTGTCACCATAGGATAACATTAAACCAATTAGAATCAGGAAGCATCATTCACCCTGAATTATGTGATGTCCACTCGACATCCAACTCATGGCCCACACAGGGCAATAACATATCCCACACATTGCTTATGAGATGCCCACTCGACATCTAACTCATAGCCCAAACGGGGCAAACAAATGCCCAAACATTACACTATAGCGTGATGTCCACATTGACATCTAGACCTAAGCCCACATGGGGTGAACTTATTTCGAAAGTCTTACCTTACCAAATCTTCGAGGGTATACACTTAATACCCGAACCATTCGCCCTCATGGGGCAATGATTCATGCATCACGATATAACCTAAATTAGTGATGACCACACTGGCATTCGAAACTCCACCCTGATTGGGTAAAATAACCAAATCATTCATTTGATAGCTACGTATAATAGTTGTTTTCATTTTATTTTAATTTTATCAGGGTATGTCACACTACTTATCCGAAATCAATTTTGACCTCCTCATTCCATGATATCTAGTTACAGTACAAAATTCAAACTATTAACCTATTACCACACTAGTAACTTGGTCACCTCATTTACACAACTCATGCTAGGATGTCACACGAACATTGTACAAGATCTCAAATATACTCTCAGGGGCTAAATTTTCATTTTAACCTTTTTTCATTTCATCTAATGACTTTCCTATTTGTTTCAAATAGATTGACAAACACATTATTTATCTCGCATCATGACACGTTAACCCTTGGTGAATGCAACCATTACATTAAAATCTCACGCATCTTTTCACATCTTGAAACACATCACAAATCTTACATGCATGGTCTGATCTTCTACATATGTATCTTAGCTTACAAAAGGAAAAGGTCTGCTCACCACTTGGTTTGCATTTCCTCGATCGTGAGGGGGTTCTATACACTGACTTAAGTGAAGGCTCAGGTTCCAATTCAGATTAAATTCAACATGTAACTTTCAATTTTTTATAGCATGGCCGATCCACAAGACGAAGTTGTGAGGGAGGATCAACCCTTCATTATGGAACAAAACTCTCAACAGACACATCATTCATCGGAGAGCCCCGAGATTGCAGTTGTCCTTAATGCCCTTGTAAATAGTGAGCAAGTGGTATCAATTATTTATCAACACATTAGGATATTTCAGCTCGAAGAAAGGGCTCATGATGTGGTGTCCAACTCGGGCATCACCCTTAACATCAATAGTCCGATTAGTTAACCTAAAGCAAGTGGACCTCCTACTTCTCATATGATGCATCCAGCTCATAACATTGCTCCTACTGCCTTTTACCTGTCTAGGACAGGACAAGGTCAATTGAATCAGAATAAGGATTAGATTGGTCAGCCATGATACAATTTTTCCAATCCTTTCCAGCAACTATCTGAGAACCAATTCTTTCCGAGGAAGCCTGGTCAGTCAGTGTTTGCACCAGAACCTTTTTACCAAGGAGTGGCCCAACAATCTATTCCTAACTAGAGTGTGCCATTTTCATCACAATTCCAAGCTATCCCATAGCTGCCCAATTTTGCTGTAACCCCCAAGGGGAACTATCTTTTCCCAGGGGTAATATGGTTTCTATCTAGGCACTGGGAATGCTATTCTCTAGCAACCAAGCATGGCCGAATTGTGGTAAATGTTCTTGGCCACTCATGGTGACCATCTCATGAATACATACCCTGCGCAACTGACAATCAGAGATGAAGATAGATTTGCCACCTAAACTCGTGATACCACAGTTTGAGAAGTATGTGGGTTTTGGAGATTTGCGGGCTCATTTAACACATTACCAAACATTAATGAGGGCATTAAAGGTAAGCGAGCGGATGATGACTAAGCTTTTCATTGTCACCTTGGGCCAACAGGTCAATGAATGGTACAGTTACATTCTGTTGAATGTAGCTTTTGATTGGAATAGTCTTTCTTAGGCTATGATGGAGCATTATGGTTTCAGCACTCAAATGGTAACCACAATGAAAAATTTGGAGGCTATAAGGCAAAAGCAGGGTGAAAGCTTCAAATCTTACTATAAATGTTGATTGGCCACACAGGTTAGGCTTCAGGCTTGTTTAACCCTACCAGAGATGATAATCAAACTTCTGGATGGTGCACTGCCATCATACAAAAGTAAGTTTGGGTCTGATATCTTTTCCAACCATCAAGAAGTGTTTGACAAGGCGGAGAAGATGGAGCATTTCGAATCCATGGACAAACCTATGGGGAAACTTGACAAAGGGAACTAATACGGGAAGATGTCTACAGGATGATGATGTAATAAATTAGTAACTTTTCCCATGAGGCTTTTCAAATTTTTGTATAAATAGAACTTTGTTTACTCACTTTATATCCTCTCGATTGTCATCACGCATTCTCATAAACATATGCATAACGTTTTTATCATGTAAGACACATCATGTCATGAAATTAATTTAGATATAAATGGATCCCCTTTGATTATAATAAGTTCAAATGGTTTGACTCTTGAGGGAAATTGAGAGACAAACGCCGATACTTAGCCAACACGTGATAGCATTTGCTTGATAAAGACATAAGGTCGACAAAAGATCGCTAGGCACAGAAATCTCCGCCGACTATTAAGTTAGCCAAGTAAAAGTCAAAATGATCGAAGCAAGAATGGACTGAAAAGTCAACAGAGCAAATTAAAGTTAAGTCCCCAAAATGGTTAAACAACCTGCGTAATGGGCTTACAAAATGCTAGTGCCAAATATACAAAGAAAGAGTTGGATCTTTGAGTACATCAATAACTGAATCGCGCGGTTCACCACCATTTGTGTGTTGGTTGAAGGAATATCATTGAACGTAAACTGTTTACCCTCGATGGAATCAAGCTACACCCACCGGATTCAAAGTCTTTGATTCTTGATATATCACTTATTTTCTACGAATGCTTGGAGAATAATTGAATTCATAAGAAAATGTTGATGATTAAGCACCAATACTCATCATCGTGTGGACATGGACGACAACTAACCTATCAATTAAATCAACCAAGACTGGCACAATCACTATCCAGCATAGGTGAATGAAATAAATATTGAAAAAAGCAGTACCAGCAAAAACTAAATTTCTAATTAGCCTGTCAATTAGCACTTTGTTAGTTGAGAAAAAATTAGGGCCTCTTTTCAAAATAGAAAAAGAATAGTCCACTGAGTTGAAAACCCGAAAAGGGTGGCTAAGGTAAAACTTAGGACATCAGTAGAGAAGCAATCACATTGATTAGAAAACCTAAAAGGGTTAATTGATGTCAAGAGTGTTCGCCACTTTTCTACTGATAAGTTTAATAGTTTGTTCACAAGATTTGACAATATATCACCGGTGCCAAAAACTTGTTCACTAAAGCAAAGGTGTCGTCAGTACCACTTATCAAATAGAAAAATGATGATAAGTGCAAGTATAAAGTTGCGATGTAGTTTTAAAAGATATCGATCCCACAGGGAAGGACTAATTCTAAATATCAAATAGGGAAGTAGAATAAAAAGAAAATAAAATAAAATAATGTAAAGTTTAGGAATGGAGGATTTGAATGATGGATGAATAGACAAATGTATGAAAGATTAGAAAAGATAAAAAGTATATAGATATTCCCTATGAACAAGTATAGCAAAGAAAATATGCAAAATCATTGAAGTTATTATATTCACTAGATTAATTTAAAAGACTCGGTTCTAGACACTCAGATATTCAATTATTCACCACAAAGCAACAAATAAAATGACTTTTCTAGATCTAGTGCAAACGAATTAAGACAATTATATAAACCTGGACAACGTCAATACTATGCTTAGTACGGGTCACTCTCATATAGCCATATTTAGCAAGTTACCATTCAAAAAATGTTGGCTCACTAAACAACGTTATAATCACAGATCCAGTAACTATACACAATCTCGTTAATCCCAAAACTACTCTTAAAGTAAACTCGAAAGCATATAACTTGATTAATATAAAAGACTCAACACGAAATACACATTATAACACATAGACATATCATAAACTTCGAAATAGAAAGTATAAGTAGAAAACAAAGTAAAGTTGTAAGGTTTGCAAGTGAAAGCTAAAGTTGATCAAACCGTATCCACTCTTTAATGGGAGTCGTCAATTCCCGCAATGCCTGCGTCTACTTTGAATTCGATCTCGACTCGTACAGAACCTCCGCTAGGATGCTATTCTTTGTGAATATCAAACAAACGAATGTTGAAGAATGAAAACTTTTATTGATAAGTGCTTTACAATTACACTCATACAACAAACGCTCGAATATGTAGAGAAATTTAGTGATCGAATAAGGATTCGAATCACTTATACATTTTCTCGCTAACACTTATGAACGTAGTGAAATCTAAACATTTTTTTACTCTCTATCTATGCATACACATGCAGTATAACACACACATAATCACTCACAATCCATGCCACAAAACGGGTGAGTTTGGAGCCCCATTTATAGAGCACGAAGGGTTACATCTATCCAAACAAAGGGTTGTGTCCATTGGTGAAAGATTGCATCTTTTCATTGTGATTGGTTGAGAAGGTTTGATATAATCCACAATGGATAGGAACCTTTTCATGATTGGTTGACTTCTAATAGGTTTCTTATCATTGGTAGTTGATGGCGGTTGATCATGCTTATCTGGCGATTGGTAGTTAAGAAGATAAACCAGAAAATCATCCATGTCGCGACTACGATACACATGTCATGACCATGAATCTTTTATTAGCAGACTTTTGTTCTGAAGAAGAACAAGTTGCGAACCCGAATGATTGTCGCGACCTTGAAATGCATTTTCTTCAGAATTCTCCTTGCAACTTCACCGATCTTTGACAGCTTCGATCCTAAGCCAAATCTTTGAGTTTCACGCATCTTTTTGCACCTTTTTCACTCTTTTTTCATAGAATTCCACTTTAGATCATTTTACTCCCAAGATTTACCTAGTTTCTGCATTTGCATAAAAAACAACTACATACGACGTGAAATATTTTATATGAAGTATAAAAATAACTTAATTCATAGTGTTTAATGTGTAAAATTAATATGATATTAAGTGTAATTATACACTTATCAGGGTTATCTTAGGAATTCACCTGTATGAGAAAATGACAAACAAATAGAAAAAGGAATCGATGGGATGTACCTGCATCATGACCGTGGTATCATAACTAGTGGTCATGGTACCATGATCGATAGTGGGTGAGGCTATGTAAATCCTCTTGCACTTTCCATAATACTCACGTTTCAAATTTCTTCCTAGAGAGATCTTTTTGCGATTTTTCCTTCGTTTATCATCCATTTTCTAAGCTGTTAGTCATTATGTTTCACAAAAAAGGAGCTCAACATGCTTTTAGGGCTAACTTGGAGATTAATAAGGGTTTAAAATTCCTTATTATTCTCGTGAGAAAGGCTTATTGCCTCAAGTCTACCGAGAAGCACTTAGGGCTTGATCGAGGGATGGTGCCTACCCAAAAAACCAATACTTATCACATACTTCACATTTATAGATTATTAGATCACCATTCTTTGTTTTTCTTAAATTAATGTGGTTTTGAAATTTTGAATTGTTGAGTAAACAATCTAAAACATTGAATTGTGCATATGTGATTAGTTTTAGGGTGGAATTGGAATCCTAAATAGTTAGAAACATATAAGTATCAATTTCTAGGTTCGGGTTATCTCAATTGCATGCAAAATTTTAAGGATATAAACCCGAAAAGGGGTAATTTTGGGGCCTATGTTGTGAGTGATCATGGTACCGTGATCAATTGGTCACAATACCTTGATCATGGTGGCGTACCATTATCACAGGCAAAACACCCAAAAATCGTGCCTTTGCATGGTTTTTCTTGAGGTTTTTCTTTGTATTTCAATTTGTAACATACAATAACACCAAATGAACATGTTTAAATGCATAATAAGATTAAACAAGATATACTTATTGAAGTTTGTTTGATTTTGTTGATGTAGGAGCACATATGTGGCATATGCACTTCCCTTTCATTTAGTTTCTTGTTCTGGGATGAGATTGAGGATATGGAAGTCAAGTGGGAAATCACTAATGCTGGCTTCCTTGAGATGATTGAGAGCTTGAAGCCGAAGGGAACCAAGTCCTTTGTGGAAGCTGTGACCACTTTGGTGGAGCGGTGGTCAGACATTACCCATACATTTCATCTACCAATAGGGGAGATGACTATTACTCCTTTAGACATGGTGGCTATGATGGGACTGCGGGTCTCAGGGATCACCATTCACTTTGATGTTTATGTAGACTACTATGAGCACGAGATTCTTGCTCCCTCTTACGAATCGATGATGAGAAATAATTTCACTTGCCTCTTTTATTTTAGTGATCCGCTTTGAAGTTATGAGGCGTTCGGAGGAGATCCTTGATCTTTTGAAAGCCAAAACCAAGCCAAAACCGTCCAAAATTAACCCAAAATCAAAATAAAAAGTCCAAAAAATAATTAAAATAATTAAAAAAATAATAATAACAATTAAAATTAAAAAAATATATTTTTTAGCCACCCATCCCTGTCGAACTGACTCAAACTGGTTCGATTTTCTGACCGGCCCGATACCCCCGGAATCGGCCTGGATAGGCAGGCCGGTTTCGGCCCCTTTTGACGGACCTGGACTGATACCGGCCTGCCCAAATGGGCTGGTCCCGAACTGTCAGGACCGATCCCGACCGTTTGGACTGGTCTTGACTAACTTGCTCCCCAATCAATTTTTTTTACCCTTTTTTGCCCTTTTTTTTATATTTTTTTGGTCTAAAAAATACCCCTCCTTCCTCACATATTTACATTTTTTACCTACCCCTATATAAACTAAAAAATTAGATTTTTGAAGGAGGAAGCTCCCTTTTTGGTAACTTTTTCTAGAGTGAGAAAATTCTAGAGAGAGGAATTTGAGACTTTTTGAGAAAAAGTGGAAAATCCCTACATTAATATTTTCGATGCTTTTTCTCCGAAACTCTCTCCTCCTTTCGGGTTTGAGTTAGAAATTGAAAATCTAACTCTCAGGTTTCCTATCCCCTTCACTAAAAAACCTTCTTTTTTGCCATTTTTTCACCGAACCAACTATTAAAAGATTTCAGGATCTCGTTCTTCGATGTTTCTGGCTCCAAAACTTGAGGGCTCACGTTGGAGGGGTAAGATTCTGAGCTTTTGGAGACTCTTTGGTGTGATTTTGTGTTTTATTTTCTATCATTTTTGTAGTTTCGGCCTTGTCTGTTTATTTTTCAGTTCATTAGGCCCCACACAATGGGAAATCCATTTTTCCCTGATAACAGATCATATCTGTGTCATGATTAAATCTTAAACAATAAAATTGGTAAATCAAGTCTAAAATCAATTATTTTCTGATAAAGCACCCGAGGAACCCGAATTTCCCATTTTAAAATCAATTAGCACGCGATTCACCATAATCTAACTTATTTGCATAACTAATTGCATCTTGTTTGGTTAACTAATTGTGCCATGATATTATGACATATATATATATCTCATGCTAACCTTTTTGGATGCAGATAATCTAGGTTAGATGTATGTTAGGGTTTTATTTTTTTTCCTTCGAGTATCGCAATTGTAAATAAAATGTATTTGTAGAACATTTGTGTTTAGGTACATTTGAATATTATCCACGATTTGTATTATTATTTACCCTACCCCCTTTAGGTTAGATGCCTCGTATTTAGATATTTATTGCTTTCTTTAATTTTTACTATTTTATTTATCACTTTCCGCATGTGTTTGTCTAACTCCAATATAAACCGAAAATGACTAAAATAAATCTAAACGTCTTAATGGTGGTTGTTTGCTCATAATTAAAAATTAAATAACGACGAAGTAGGTAACTCATCCGAATTGAAATCTCTTTACTACGGTGCATTTTAAGCTTAACGGATCTAGGCTGTACAGAATTTCCCGAAAGAACCGATCCGGATGGCGACTCCATAACAACGTAGGTGAAAGGTTTAAGCCTCAAGTCTTTCAAAACTTTTCTTTCTCATTTCGTGTTTTCATAAAATCCCCACACCCCATCTCAAGAGGCCGGCGCCTCGCGGGTCCAAAACGTTGTCTGTTCACAGTGGCGACTCCGTTAGGGAATGTTTTCTTTTTTAAACTTAAAAGTTTAAAAAGGCTTTGATGAGTATTGAAAAGTTATTAAATGAGCTTTTTTCACCTTTAACATATTTCGAACAAAAGCATACGCATTAGACGGATTAGCCATTAAGGTTAGAGAGCCCTATTTTCATCGTGAAGTGATCGCAAGGTTTTGACTCTATTTATTTTGAGGGTTATATTCGGAGATGAAGCCAAAAACCTTGTTCCCCACCTTTCTACCGATAAGATAAAAGTTTAAAATATGAACAAGTGTTGACAATACTGCTTATCAAAATAGAAAAATGATGACCACTGCAAATATATAGTTTCGATGTAATTTTAAAAGATATCTATCCTACAAGGAAGAAACTAGTTCTAAAGACCAAGTAGAGTTACGGGGTAACGAAAATATAGAATTTATATTGGAGAGGTTTGGATGATAGATAGATGAATGGATAGATGTATGAACATATTAGAGAAGATGTAAAATATAGAGATATTCCTATGAACAAGTTTAACGGAGAAAAACATGAAAAATCATCAAGAATATTTTATACACTAGATAAATTCAACAAATAAGGTTCTAGACATCGTAATATTCAATAATTCACCACAGAGAAACACATGGGATGACTTTTCTAAGTCTAGGGTAAACAAATTATGACACTTATAAGAACCTGGATAACTATATTACTATGCTTAGTAAGTGTCGCTCTCACATAGCCATATTTAGCAAGTTACCACTCCAAAAATGTTGGCTCACTAAACAACATTATAATCATAGATCCAGTGACTATACACAATCTTGTTAACCCCGAAATCACTCTTAAAGATAACTCAAAAGCATATAAATTGATTAATATAAATGACGCAAACAAATTTCCCGTTATGACACATAGACATATCATAAACTTCAAAAAAGAAAGTATAAGCAGAAAACAAAGTAAAGTTGTAAGGTATGTAAGTGAAAGCTAAAGTTTATCAAACCGTATCCACTCTTTAATGGGAGTCGTCAATTCTTGCAATTCTTGCATCTACTTTGAATTCCTCGGTCTCGACTCGTACAGAACCTCTGCTAGGATACTATTTTTTGTGAATCTCGAATAAAAGAATGTTGAAGAAAAAATTTTTTATTGATAAGTGCTTTGCAATTACACTCATACAACAAATGCTCAAATTTGTGTAGAAATATAGTGATCGAATCACTTATACATTTTTCTCGCTAAGACTTGAACGTAGCCAAATCTAGATATTTTCACTCGTTATCTATACTTGCATACTATCATTCAATGCCTTCTATTCATGCCATAACCATGCACCACGTGCACTCTCTCCACATGAAATTGACTGGTTTTAAACCCTATTTATAGAGTACGATGGGTTGCGTCTATCCAAACGAAGAGTCGTGTCCATTAGCGAAGAGTTGCATCACTTCAATATGATTGGATGCAAAGATTCATCCTCATCCATAATGGAAAGGCACCTTTTCATGATTGGTTAACTTCTAAAAGGTGTCTTTTTGGTTGGCAATTAACGGCGGTTGATCGTTGTTATCTGGTGATTGGTAGTTGAAAAGAGATAACAAATAACAGTCATAAGTCGCGATCATGAATCACATGTCACGATCGTGAATAATGATTTGTAACTTTCTGTTTATGAAGAGTAACAGGTCTCAACTGTGAATGGATTTCTTCATAATTCTTCTTCGCAACTTTGCCAATCTTTGACAATTTTGATCTTTGTATTCCACGCATCTTTTTGTACCTTTTTCACTCTTTTTCTATAGATTTCCAGTTTTGATCATTTAACTCCCAATATTTTCCTAGTTTTTGCATTTGCATAAAAAATAACTACATACCATGTGAAATCTTTTATATGAAGAATAAAATGAAACAAAACCATATTGTTTTATGATTGAAAATGTCATGATAATAAGTGTAATTATACACTTATCAGATCATCATCCCCATATCCATGGTTTCAAGTTATGCTCTGTGGAGGATGCCTATTGCTTCGAGAGGATGAACGATTTTGTCAGGTTTTTTTCCATTTCCTCCATCAACACTTCATTTCCGAGGCTCGAAGAACATGCCTCGGTGATCCAGGTAACCTGAAAACTTCCTCAAATTCGATTTTTTTCAATTTTTGATTTGAAACCTAGGTTTTTATTTTCATGAAAATGCATGTTTTATGTGAAATTGATGCATGATTAAGCTTAGTTCATTGATTATGAGTAGTTTAGGATGACTTGGAAACTAATTGTGGGGGATTTATATGCAAAAATTTAGATTTAAGGGCAAGAATCATGACGTAAAGTGTTTCCAATTCAGTCAATGCCATTAATGACATGAGAGAAGCAGAAATAGAAACAGTTTCTGGTTCACCCAAAACCATTCCCACAAGTGATTTTAACATTGCTTAAGGTTTCCAAAGATATGTGGGTTGAAAATTTGATTTAGAATGTGTGATTATGATACAAAAGGATACGAAAATTGTGCATTGGCTTTGTGATTGATCTCGGTATTTTATCTATTTGTTTTTGCAGCTACACCCTAATATGAACTTTGCCAGCATAGGGGCCATAGGAAGATGGCGGAACCACATAGTCAGGGACCCGGAGCTTCGAGACACCATTGATGCTATAGGCTTCGGAGAGATAGCGCAGATCATGCCAGTGCATATGCTACACTTATCCCATCTTGCTTGCACAACTTTAGTCGAGCAGTGGTCCGAGATAACTCACTCATTTCATTTATCGATGGGTGAGCTGACCATCATGCCAACAGACGTGGTGGCTATGACTGGGCTGGCTTGACATAGGGTTTGGGCATCCACTTTGATGTTTTCATGGATTGATTCTCCACTTCACATCGGGTCATCAATACGGAGTAGGAGTTGTTATACGTAACGGCCTGGGTGGGAAAGCTCTCCTATAAGGAGTTGTACAGCCACTAGTGCGCGATGGAAGTGGTGCTCGAGGATCAGTGGCTCGGTGCATCCGTTCCTTCATCATTTAATTGCACAGAGTCTTATTCTTTCCGGTCACATCTAGTAAGATTAACTATGGGTTGATCTCAGCCATCGAGGATATTGTGATGATTCCGGTGTAGAACTGGCCTTGGGGCATTATGGGTCAGTTGTACTATGGCTTGAATTACACAATGAGGGTACATGATAATGCGCTTAAGATGAGCCAAGTCTTGCTCTAGGTAATCGACTTAGATTTTCAGCCTTTAATTTATTTGCGATCTTTGCTACACTATTTGACCTTTTATCTTTATTGCATGTCTGAGCCTTCGAGTACCACATCCTCCCTCACCTAGTCTTCAAGATCGATTCGGTCCCTGGTGAGAATTTCTTGGCTATTTGGTGCCGGTGGATCGGCGGTCTCCATAAGTGGTGGACCGTGTACCGAGAGTGCCTCCCCCATCTAGCGATCGAGAAGGTATTTAGTCGGTTCTTTACTTAGGGACTTCATTATTTTATTTCATGATTGGTTGATGAATCTATGGTGAAAATGTCTTCTTTTGTTGCAGCTTACCTCCAACCCCTAGATTGACGTACTAAATCATGATGCGGTGGTAGACACACGGACAACCGTAGATGACCACTAGCTGGTGCTAGAGTGTCCCCTCTCCCTGGAGTGGTATCTTGGGGAGAGGGTCTGGGGATGGTGGACCACAGCGATGAACCAGCGGCCAGTTCCTCCTCATCCTCCTACTAGGGTGTTCTGGCCCAATCTGAAGATCACTTCAGCGAAAAATCAAGCCACCTTCCTAGATGGGAAGGGCGAGATGGCTCTTTCACTGGTATAGACTATCTAGCACACATGCGGTTGCTTCTACCCCTCTGCCCTCGCATTTCGCCCGATGATTCGGAGGATTAGCCTCATCGGAAGGCCATCAAAATGGCATGAAGAGCGCTTTCGATGACGAGGATGAGGAGGCCAACTTTGGCAAAGGTAGTGGAAATGATGGTCTAGATGGTGGTCCGGGATATGGAGGCAATGTCAGTAGCAGGGGCCACGTAGGTGGTGGTGCCGGTAGAGAGGGCTATGGTAGTGGCGGCGCTAGTAGCGGGAGCAATGGTGGCAGTGGTGGGGCTGGTGGGGGCCACGGTGGTGGCGGTGTGGGTTCTTCTAAGGTATAACTCGCCTTTAAACTTGATTTTTTTGAACCTTGATTATGCTTGTTATCTATTCAATAATTTTTTGAAATAGGTTGGTGAGGCCAAGCGAGCCCAAGCAAACCGGGCCGATTCACAGGACTTGACTTACCATGTACTCGGATTTGTGGAGGGTCACCTCACCACCCTTTTGGAGACAACCCTCTCAATGATGGCGAGGGTGGGGGAATGACAAACACATATGCTACCCCCGAGTCTGTACACCTTGTCCTTCGCTCCTCAAGACACCACTCTTTTAAGTCTCTTCTCCCTTAGTCCTTTGAAAGCTTGATTTTAAATTCTCACTATTCATGACTTGAATTTTATTTCATCATGACAGGTCCCCTAGGCTGATGCCAAGACACTCGCCAACCACTACTTATCTGCTCGTGACCTGATCATCACGCATAATGGGGCAGCTGAGGTAATCCTGTTAATTTTTGTAAGTAACATGTGGTAATATTTATGTATGTATGTTGGGTTTGTGAGATGATGTGTATGCTTATTTGTCTTATTTGAACACTTTTAGTGGATGTTTATGTTATGATGTATGCTTTCCGCTGCAGGCCTTGATTTCTCTAGAGCATTAGAATTAGTTGAGGTCTCAGACTATGGTCTAGGATCTCAAGGGTCATTTGAGGACTTGTGATATGAGGATTGAGGACTTGGAGAGGTAGCTGGCTCAAGCATAAAGGCCCACTCACTTGAATGCGTTTGGTGAGAGCCAGTCAGGATGCCCAGGGGGACTCCAACCCACTTTAGCATGCACCGGGGAGGTTCTGGCAGCCGGGATGTAGAGGCAGACAGCCGCATAAGAGGCATAGAAAATAATGAGGATGACGGGGATTTTTTATCGATTTAGTTTTTCCTTTTCTTTCTTTTGGATTCATTTAGGAACAAATTTACAGTAGTTTGGCGTTGATGATGCATTTTGCCAACCTCTTGATTATTTTTCCTTTTGGACATGGTTGTTGAATTTGATTACATTAGTTGAATTTCTTTTGCTCCAATTCAATTATGATATTCGGTTTTGCTCGATATGATGATTTCTGTTCTTAAAAAATGCCTGTAAGTTCCCCCGGTATAGAATTAGAATCCTGAACTAACTTTTTACCAAGACAGTGCCTTCGATTTGCTGCTATAACCGTCATATTGTTAACAACATGAAAAAATCAAGTATGCTAATAGATATAGGCAATTTGCTAGAAAGGACATATCTTTAATGACATCGCAATATAGTTAACGATATAGGCTATATCGTTAACGACTTAGCTAAAGTTGTTAACGACATTACACTCTAGATTCTAGATTTTTTTTCTTCTTTGATATTCTCCAAATGGAAAACCCACAACCAACAACTTAGGACTTTCTTGCGCACATTGAAGAACCCATACTGGAAGAAACTCAAGAGGTTCGGCTTATGGGGGCTTCGATATCTCGCATTCCGCCTCGTAAATACCTCTTTAGTTAGGGCCATGCTTTCATTTTGGGATCCGATTGCCCATGTTTTCAAGTTTTCTCATCAAGAGCTTTACCCAATGACTGAGGAGTACTAGACCATTCTCAAGATTCCATGTCCCCGGGCTTTTCCATTAGAGGTCCCATCTTACCACTTCGGTGCTGAAGATACTCTCCAAGGTTTATGGAATTTGGATTCTGTGGCAAATTTCCTTGCTCATCCACCATCTCCTAGAGGGTTTCAGGTCGATGTTGTGTTGGAGTGATGTGTTATCACTTCAAGGGCTCATATTACCTGACCTTATATGGTGGCTTTGATTCTGATGTCGGAGTTCATTTGCCGTGTTGGTCCCGTTGCCTCATTTTGGCTATTGTCAGTTACTGATCCCCTTTCTCAGGGAAATTCTCTATTTGCATTGCCATTGGTGGAGAATCCCATTGGCATGGATGCCGCTACCTCGCACCCTGATTTGATTGGTGATCACTTCACTCTTCTTGAGATAAGCCCAAACTAACGGTTAATTAAGCCTCTTTATTTCCCATGATTCTGACAGGGTTTGTTTCCAGTTTGGCTATTGGAGAGGCTCACCCTGATCAGCATGCATAGAGGAACCCTTCTGATTACTCGCCTATTATGTATAACAAGCGAGGGTTGACCACTGAGGGACATTCCCAAATGAACGATCACGACTGGGTCTAAGTTTTTTGTCAGCTTTCTAATGACAGGATTCGATGGTTTACCCCTA
>CATIWQ010585076.1:0-13125 GCA_949673415.1 Euphorbia schlechtendalii
AGTAAGTTTCGATTTACATTTCAATGCAACATGAATTAGTATAAGTTGTATAGTTTTAGTTTAATGCTACCGATAAGTTTAAGTGGAGTAATATCTAGTAGTATTCTTACTATGAGTTTTATATGCAAATCTCGAATAAGTTCTATAAGTATTGAGTGTGTTTAAAGTGTTAGGAAACTGTAGAACCCAAGTTAATAGTACCTCACGGTACTCAAATATTTTGGTGATAGCAATCAATATGGGATAGTAAAAGTAAATTGAACACTAAGAATACTTTTACTTAGTGTAGGAAAAGCAAAATCTATGCTGAGTACGATATAGTTTAAGTTATCATCACTCAATTCATGCTGAGTTACAATATTACTTATCTAAAAGTAATTGTTTTTGCGGCGCTGATAATTATCATGACACGTATGCTACTAACCACGTTTGTGAAGGAACAGAATATTCCGTTGTTATATTGAAGGAGAAAAAGGCATGGAAATTAAGAAAGATTCCTGTGGTCCTCACAACATTAAACGTGAGAGTACAAACTATCAGAGATTCCTTTTGAATCAGAGAATAAGGAATGATCCCGTGAATTACGTCACGTACTAAAGATCTCCGCACACACTTCACAACATTATCAAAGTCATCATACGGAAAGATGCCATGTTGCCAGAAGCGCAAATCTCTCAAATATACAGATTGCTTGAAGAAAAATGAGAATTTGGTAATGGAAACAAATCGCACCACAACGTTCAATTCTTATTTCTTAACGTCTTGAAATCTATCTCCAGGAAGATTTGAAAGATTAATTGAAATGAGAAATTGAAGATCTGCGATATTCTCAAAGTTTGCAACAGCTACTTCTCAGAGATCTACAATATAAATAGAAGACTGAAGCAAATGTTCAAACTGGGTGAATCACCTTGAATTTCCTAAGAGCAAAACCTCGCGAAAATCTTCTCTACTTTCAAGAAATTCACTAGCAAGAAATAAGCAAACAATCAATAGATCTATCAGTTTGTAATAGACAGAATCACTCATAGGATTAACCTCGTAAGGATTCAACGTATTATAAGTTGAATTTAGTTTGCTATATTCAATTTATCTTAAGTGTGAGTTTGGGAAGGGTACCGAAACTGAGTTTGAACGGTCGTTAAAAAGGAGGAACTTTCTGTAATAGAGTTTACCCACTGTAAAGGCTTCTTCGCCTATTGAAGGAATGAACCACTAGTGGATTAAAGCTCGGAGACGGTATACGGGGACTGGTGGTAGGATAAGGGCCGAACCAGGATAAAATCTCAGGTGTAATCATTCTAACTTTAAGCGATTAGCTTCATCAGCTTCTAGCTCATTCATCTCTCTCATATCGTTTATTTGCTTGTTATCCAACTCGCACTGAGTAATCCTTACTTAGTTAATGGTTGAAGATAAACTGTGCTAGCTGAGTTGAGCAGTTTATACATTTTTATATCGCACTCAGCACGCATATAAAAACCATACTGAGTTAACTTTAATTGAAAAATGTCTAAAAAGTAACCTAGTTAACGCATTCACCCCCCCTCTGCTGTTGTTATTTGCTGGTTTACGGACCAACAAATGGTATCAGAGCAGTTGCTCAAATTTAAGACTAATCATCTTAAGTCAACTCCTTAAATGGTATACAATAACTTCAGCTCGGGTTCTAGTCAGACAGTTCTTCTGAACGAGGGAATTTCTGTTACCAGACCTCCTCTATTCGATGGTAATCACTATAGTTCTGGAAGAATCATATGAAGAACTTCATTCAGATTCAAAGTATGCAGGCCTGGCTTGTAATTAAGCTTGGCCCCAGAGTTCCTACTGAGGTCAGGAACGGTGTGCGTGTACTTGTAGATCCAGAGGACTACAATGACATTGATCTAAGGCTTCTCAAAGAGAATGCCATAGCTATTAATTTCTTACACTGTGCACTTAATCTTACAGAATTTAACAAGGTTTCAGGATATGAAACAACATAAGAAATCTGTAAGAAGCTGGAGATTACCTACGAGGGATTTAGACAAGGTCAAGGAGTCGAAGATAAATCTCATGCTGAGAGAGTATGAGATGTTCTCGATGGTTGCCAATGAAGTTATTCAGAGTATGAATATCCGGTTCATTAATATTGTCAATGAACTAAAATAACTTGGAAAGGAGTTCAACGAGGAAGAGCTAGTTAAGAAAATTCTCCGCATTCTCATAATAGAGGGGGATTCCAAGAAGAGCGCAATCGAGGAAACTCATGACCTTAAGACCTACAGCTATGATGAGCTAATAGGCACCCTACTGACTCATGAGATGTCATTGAGAAAGTACTTAGATGACTCCAAGAGAAATCGGGGCAAGGAAAGTAAAGAGATTGTTCTCAAAGCAGACTCATCTGACGAGTCCACTAGCTACAACTCTGATGAAAAAATGGCTCTTCTTCCAAGGTGCTTCAAAAGCTTTATAAAGAAGGATGGGAAGTTCAACAACATGAAGAAGTTTCCCAATAAAATCAAGTCAACTCAGTAGCGACGTGGAGTTGAGGAAGGATTAAGGAAAGAGCATAATCAGGACATTAAGTGCTTTGGGTATGGAGAGAAAGGTCACATCCAGTCAAACTATCCAAAGATAGAAGGATAGAATCAAGAAGAGATTCTCCAAGAAGAATGAAGCTGTTGTTGCTACTTGGAGTGATTCAGAAGAATCATCAACTTCTGATGAAGAAGTCACTGATTCAACCAATCTTTGCTTGATGGCTATCGAAAGTCAGGGCGAAGGCTCAGCATCTACCTTCGGTAGAAATTTTTCCGCTCTCAACTCTGAAGCTGAGTATGATAAAGGAAAAGCCCACCTGTGAGCACGGGATTTTATACCAGCTCGCGCGTTCAATGATGACAGCTTTTCGGGATATTTATCCTCAAATCACATGATTTTGGACTGTTCGATGATCTTCAAATGGGAGTCTTCCTCGTTGCTAAATTTAAAAGGATTTTAATTCAGAAATTAACTAAAAAATATAAAAATACATAAAAAAAATTCGAAAATGCCAACGAGAACCGGATCTAGAGCTTGCCTCATCTATATTTGGCGAGGCACGGCTCGCTAGAAGGTCTGGCAAACCTCGCTTGCTGGCGAGCCTCGCCAGACCCGCTGACGAGGCTTGCCTCGCCAAATTAGCAAGGCAAGTTTGGTGAGCTCTCCAAACTCCCTGGCGAGCTTTGCGAGCTCGCCAGACTCTTTGGTGAGGCTGGCCAGCCTTGCCAAAGGGGTTAGCGAGCTCGCCAGCCTCTCTGGCGAGCTCGCCAACCAGTTTGGTGAGGTCGCCAAACTTTTTTGCCTTTTTTAGATTTTCCAGGATTTTTCTATAAATAGTCAGACATTTTTAAATTGAAGGGGGCTCAAAAATTCGGAGAAAATTCTCTTCTTCAGATAAAAAACGCAGACAAATACTACAAATATTTTCTTTTCATCTAATATTTTCTTGGATCCAAAACACATTTGGATCACAAATTTCTTCATCTTAAAATCAAATTTCTTTATCTTTTTTTCTTCAAATATACTCAGATATTCTCGGGTCTAAAACAAATTTAGAACCCGATTCTGATTATCTTTTGGATAAATAAACACATATTTTCTAGTTAAACTACAATTACATCATAACGAATGAGGAACGCTCCCGGGGATCGAAAGGATACGCCGAAGTGGATTCATACCGTAAGGATAAACCTCTGAGTTCCTAGAACTGCAAATTCCAAGCTCATCATCTACTTCATCTCTTTCTATTTTTTTTATTTGTGAACCTAGGAATTATTTTATTAATTATTGTAAATGTTAATAATTCTCTTCATCTCAATCTTCTATTTTATTTCATTTTAATTTTTATGTTAGAATACCCCAACGAAAGGAATTAAAATTATTCCTAGATAACAGACCTCACTTTATGCCATGCGATCATTTTCATTGATAGAATTGATCAACATACATGTAAATAAAAATGAACTATTTTTATTTAAAATAATAACTTTAAACCATGGACATTTCAATTAGGCCACACGGGCCTCGCTAAAATCAAATCGAACATATGTGATATCCCCTGTGCTAACTTTTATGGATGCAGGTTAGATGTATGTTTATGATTTTATTTTTTCTTCGGGTATTGCACATATTTTTGAGGAAATGTAATTAATAGGGTAGCGGGGCGGTTGCATCCCCCGATTTTCGAAAGCCTTGTAATTTTTATTTTTCGAATTTATTTTCCGCATTTACTTACTGCTTTATGGATGGTTTATTATTCCGCTTTGTTGATGGTTTATTATTTTGCAATATGTGAATCATGCATATAAAGTCTAAAAATGACCTAAGTGCGAATATGAATAACTAAGAAAATACGATTTTCTGTAGATGTAATATAATGTGATCACTTAAGAAATAAGTAACTTATCCCGGACCCGAATCTCTGTGTCTTAGTGGGCTGTCCCCCGGATGTTAAGCCTCACAAGACTCCAATTCCTTGAACGAGCTAATCCAGGTGGCGACTCCACACTAAGAGACGGTAGATTCGGGTTCGAACCAATCTAAAACGTTTTTCACTTTTCTTTCAACCTTTTTCCCGGGTCCCCGACCCGGTGCTCATTTTTTCAAACACCCACGCCTCTCATTTCCGCGTGCTCTCAGCCCACCGCTCCGTGTCGCCTGCTCACAGTGGCGACTCCGTTGGGGATTTTTCTAAAAACTTATTTTTCAAAGATTTTATATTTTCGATAAGTGCCAAAAATTATTGATCACATTATTCCTTTTTCTCTTAATTATGACATATTCATAATAACGCATTGCAGTAGAAGGGATTAGCCCATAAGTTTAAGGTACCCTTATTACCGCGAAACTTTCTCTTGTACTAATCTACCTCCTTGAGAAAAGATAGTACTTGAGCGGGTGCAGCACTTGTTGCCATATTACATGTACCTCCCTTAACCCATTCGGGGAGAGGCTTGGAGTGTATTTTAGCACAACAAGAACCTTCTACATTAACAACCCATTTGTAAACCTCATGTAAATAAACCATAGGCATTTTCCCTAGGGTGTTACCCAACAAACGACCATGCATTATATTTTTCTACAGGTGCGCTCCTTTGTATCTTCATGGTACTAAGATGAACCAAACTTAGGATAGAGACTAGATAAAACCATACACGTGGGAGTTGTATGGTTGGATGTTTTGATGTTGTATGATATGTGCTTTGTATACTGCTTTCAATTTGTCAATGAACAAATGTCATACTAACCATCAATTTTCATGCAGACACATGAACGCACACACTCATCATCATACCAAATCGGTGTCACATACACTTATGATTAGATAACACTCAAGATTGTGTTAGCTTAGCATAAAACCACTTGGAAACATCACTTACCCCTTTTTAGCGCACATGGCAAATATACCTTCCTTTTACTATGTAATGTCCACTTGACATCTGACACTTAGCCCACAAGGGGCAATACGATATCCCACACATTACCTTTGAGATGTCTACTCAACATCCAACTCACAGCCCTTCTGGGGTAATTATACACACCAAAAGCACAAATGGAGCAAATACCTACCCAAAACCATTTTTCCCACATTAAAGGATATCCCAGTTGATGTCCTAAGCCCACACGAGGCAAACTTACTTCAAAAGTCTTACCTTACCAACTCTTCAAGGATATACGCCTCATACCCGAATCATTCGCCCACATGAGGTAATAATTCATGTATCACCACATACCCTCAAATAGTGATTACCACACAAGTATCCAAAAACTCTACCCTAATTGGGAGAAATAACTAAATCATTCATTAAGTAGCTACATACGATAGTTGTTTTCATTTTATTAGGGTATGTCACACTACTTACTTGAAATAATTTTGACCTTCTCATTCCATGAGACCTAGTCATAGTACAAAACCTCAAACCATTGACTTATTACCACATAGGTAACTTAGTCACCTCACTTACATCACTCATGTTACGATGTCACACAGACATTGTACAAATCTCAAATCTAACCCTCGTTGTTGGATTTTCATTTCCATAGGTTTTCATTTTCACCTAACGACTAACCTGTTTGTTTTAAATGGATTGACATACATGTTATTTCACATCATGGCACACTAACCCCTTGTGAATGCAGCCATAACATTAAAAATCTCTTGCATTACCCGCATCATGAATCATATCACAAATCTTACATGCACGGTCTAATATTCTGCTCGTGTATCAAGGGGGCTTGGAAGAGGCCTGCTTATCGTCTGGTCCGCGTTTCCCCAATTGTGGCCAATCTGGAGGGGGTTCCGTACACTGACTCAAGTGAGGACTCGGGTTCAGACTCAGATTCTGTTCAACACACATTTATCATGGCTAATCCACGAGAAGAAGATATGGGAGAGGATCACAGTGTCCTTACGGGACAAAATTCTCAGCAGTCGTAGGTGAGCACTGATATTGTAGCTGCCCTGAATGGTTTTGCCAATAACGAACAGCTAGCATCGCTCATTCGTCAATACGTCGGGAGGGCCTAGAATGCAGTTTCCAGCCTGGAGGTCACCCTCAACAACATCAATCAAATAGGGGCACATCCTACCTTGCATGCAGTATCCTCAACTCCTACTGCCATTTATCAATTTGGGGTAGGACAAAGTCAGCTGAACCAGTCTCAAATTGGTCTATCAGGATATAACTTTGCCAATCCTTCCTAATTCTTCCCTGGACAAACTATCCAGCCAGCATTCACACCGTGGCCCTTCTACCAACACCCTATTCCTAACTGGAGTATGTCAGTCACCTCACAGTTCTAGGCACCTCAACTGCCCCATTTCGCGGTATATCCCCAGGGGTAATATGGCTCTTATCCAAGTGTAGGGAACGCCATCCTCCAACAACCTGGCATGGAGAAACTATGGCAATAGTTTTTGGCCATTCACGGTGGCCACCTAAGGAACACGTACCCTGCACAACCGATAATCGGGGATGAAGACAGCTTGCCCCCAAACTTCACAATACCGTAGTTTGAGAAGCACATAGGATCTAGCAACCTACACACTCACTTAATGCATTATCAGAAAATGATAAGAGCATTGAGGGTCAACGATAGAATGATGGCTAAGCTCTTCATTATCACCTTGGGCCACCCAGTCAATGAATGGTATAGCCACCTTCCACTGGACATAGCCATTGATTGGAATAGCCTTGCTCAGGCTATGCTGGGGCATTATGGTTTCAACTCTCAGATGGAAACCACAATGCAACATCTGGAGGATATAAGGCAAAGGCAGGGTGAGAGCTTTAAATCCTACTGTGCACGATGGATGGCCACACAGGTTAGGCTTTGGGCTCGCTTAACTCTACCAGAGATGATAACCAAGCTACTGGACGGTGCACTGCCATCATATAGGAACAAGTTTGGGTTAGACATCTTCTCGAGGTACCAAGAAGTGTTTGAGAAGACGGATAGGATGGAGCACTTTGAATCCATGGACACTTCTTGGGGGGGATTAGCACGCATGATTGATGATGTAACAAATTAGAATTTAGCTACTTAGCCTACGAGGCTTCTTTTTAATTATTTTTGAATAAATTGAACATTGTATATTTGCTTGATATTTTATCAATGACATTAGGCATTCTCATAAACATATACATAATGTTTTTAGCACACGTGACACATCATTTCATGAAATTAATTTGGGTATAAATGGATTCCCCATAATAAATTCAAATGATTTGACTCTTGACAGAAAGTGAGAGATAAATACATGTACATAGATAACACGTGATAGCAATTGCTCCATCATACAAGGATGAAAGATCAATGGAAAGATCTCTAAAGCATGAAACGTCCACTAACTCATGCAAAGATAAAAAGGATCGGAGCTAGAATAACGCTAAAATGTCAACCAAGCAAGTTGGGACCAAACAAATGGTGCAATACCACAAAGAAGGAGTTAGATCGTTGAACACGTCAACAACTCCATAACAACTCCATTCATGAGACCAAACAACTGGCGTATTGCCACAATGAAGGAGTCAGATTATTGAACACCTCAAAAACTCCATCACCACCGGCGCAATAACACAAAGAAAGAGTCAGGTAGCTGAACATGTCAACAACTCCATCACACGGATCACCACCATTTATGGGGTAATCAAACAAAATACTACAGACAAAAAGGAGTCAGACCATTGAACACTTCAATAGGTCCTTCAGACCCATCATCACATACACATCAAGCCAGCAATGTGGTGCAAGCACTAACCAATCGATCATAAATGCTGAACGAGACAACAAATGAAGTCGTAGACATGGACGGTGACTGATCTACCAAATCTACCAAGTCTTACACAATTACTATCACGCATAGGTGAAAGAAATAAATCAATAAAAAGTGGTATGAATAAAAAATAAATTTGTATTTAGCCTATCAATTAACACTCGGTTAGTTGAGAAAAAATTAGGGCTTCTTTTTAAAATAGAAAAAGAATAGTCCGATGAGTTGAAAACCCGAAAAGGGTGGCTCAGGCAAAACTTAAGACATCGAGAGAACAACATTGGTTAGAAAACCTGAAAGGGCTAATTGATGGCAAGAGTAAAATCATTTGAAATATTTATACCCTTGTTAAGTTCATCAATGAATTATCATTTTTGTTGAATCTTTATGCATGTGCTTATTTTGATTGCTTGCATGCCAATGGCAAAATATCGCAAGTAAACATCCAAAAAATTAAAAAATAAAGAATAAAATAAAGAAAAATGAGTCTGCTAGATTGAAAACCTGAAAGGGCGGTCTAGGAAAAAATTAAGAAGAGGTTCGATAGATTGAAAACCTGTAAGGGCGATATCGATATGCAGAATAGAACCAAAGAAATATCAAATTCATCATCTCCTCCTCGGAATGGTACGAGGCATCATATACCTTCAACACTTCAGGCAAAACTTCTTCTAAGGGACCATCGATAACATAATGTGGGATCAACGATTCATCCAGACTTTCTTCAAATTAGATCCAAGCTATGAACTTGAACCTAATTCAATGAACCCATGGTCGTCACTTTGAGGAAGTCATCAATGGAATCCGCAACAAGACAAACCCTAGGAGCAACCATGCACCAGAACAAGAGAAGGCTCATTAATGGATGAAGCCCATGACGCCTATAACAGATGAATATACATCATATGATAAATATTATTCATGCGTAAGAACATGCATACATTACATTCACATTTTCAGGTAAAGACGTTGCCGAACAAGGGCAACACTGTCCTGATAAACAAGAACCTCCACCTCCACATGAGGAACCTACAAACAAGATGATGGACCACTCAAGCCTAAAGTCAACATTGCAAAAAAAAGCCTCCTACAATGGAGCAGTTCCTAGGATATCCCTGAATTTCTATTTAACTTATTTACTTATCATGTTTTAATTTTTTATTGAAGGGGTAAAAATTTTTACTTCGCATAAACTCAATCAAATAATTAAAACATTCATCATAAAATGTATTAACATTATCTTTTTTCTGACTTGTCATAGGAAACAAGTCAACTTCCTATTAGGGAACTACAAAACATAACCGAAGAAGGAAATGGTTATCTCGATGGTTGAAGAAAGAAATGGTCTCATTCATCAACCGAAGAATGAAATGGTTGTCGACTACAATAGGGACGCCGCAAAAAGAAATGGTCGACCTACCCACAAGGGGCACCGAGTACCTAAGGGATTCCGAAGAAAGAAATGGACAACCCTATGAAGACACAACGCCAGAAAGGAAGACCTATGTTATCACCAATTGGGAATAAAAAGTTACCAACCACACTGGTCAGGTATTCTCTATCCCTACACTCTTTTCAAATGATCATACTGGTTATACAACCAGCAATTATCACATGAGGGGCAGTTGTGAGCACGAGATTTTGTACCAGCTCGCGCGTTCAATGATGATGGCTTTTCGGGATATTTATTCTCGAATCACACGATTTTCGATCATCCGATGATCTTCAAATGGGAGTCTTCCTTATTGCTGAACTTAAAAGGACTTTAATTCAAAAATTAACCAAAAAATATAAAAATACATAAAAAAAATTCAAAAAACCACCGAGAACCGGATCCGGAGCCTGCCTCGCCGATATTTGGAGAGGCACGACTTGCTAGAAGGCCTGGTGAACCTCGCTAGACTCTGGCGAGGCTCGCCAGGGGCTTGGCGAACCTCACCAGGGACCTGGCAAAGCACGCAGACCGGCTAGCGAGGCTTGCATTGCCAGGGAGTTTGGCAAGCTCACCAAACTTCCTGGCGAGCCTTGCAAGCTCGCCAGACTCTTTAGCGAGGCTGGCCAGCCTCGCCAGCCTCTCTAGCGAGCTCACTAACTAGTTTGGCGAGCTCGCCAAACTTTTTGGTGACCTTGCCAAACTTTTTTGCCTCTTTTGGATTTTTTGGGATTTTTCTATAAATAGTCGAACATTTTTGAATTGAAGAGGGCTCTAAAATTCAAAGAAAATTCTCTTCTTCTGATAAAAAAACATAGACAAATACTACAAATATTTTCTTTTCTTCTAATATTTTCTTTGATCCAAAACACATTTGGATCCCAAATTTCTTCATCTTAAAATCAAATTTCTTCATCTTTTTTTTTCTTCAAATATCCTCAGATATTCTCGGGTTT
This sequence comes from Euphorbia schlechtendalii, assembly GCA_949673415.1. Taxonomy (NCBI): domain Eukaryota; kingdom Viridiplantae; phylum Streptophyta; class Magnoliopsida; order Malpighiales; family Euphorbiaceae; genus Euphorbia; species Euphorbia schlechtendalii. Next base: position 10,688 of record CATIWQ010585076.1, read on the forward strand.
AAAACAAATTTAGAACCCGAGTCTGATTATCTTTTGGATAAATAAACACGTATTTTCCAATTTAACTACAATTACATCAAAACGAACGAGGAAAGCTCCAAGGGATCGAACGGATACTTTGAAGTGGATTCATGCCGCAAGGGTAAGCCTCTGATTTCCTAGAACTGCGAATTCCGAGCTCATCATCTGCTTCATCTCTTTCTATTTTTTTATTTGTGAACCTAGGAATTATTTTATTTATTATTGTAAATTTTGTAATAATTCTCTTCATCAATCTTTAATTTTATTTCTTTTTAATTTTTATGTTAGAATACCCCAACGAAGGGAATTAAAATTATTCCCGGATAACAGACGTCACTTTATGCCGTGCAATCATTTTCACTAATAGAATTTATCAACATACATGTAAATAAAAATGAACTATTTTTATTTAAAATAACAACTTTAAACCGTCAACATTTTAATTAGGCCACACGGGCCTCGCTAAAATCAAATCTAACATATGTGATATCCCATGTGCTAACTTTTATGGATGCATGTTAGATGTATATTTAGAATTTTATTTTTCCTTCGGGTATTGCACATATTTTTGAGGAAATGTAATTAATAGGGTAGCGGGTGGTTGCATCCCTCAATTTTTGAAAGCCTTGTAATTTTTATTTTTCACATTTATTTTCCGCATTTACTTACTGCTTTTTGGATAGTTTATTATTCCGCTTTGTGGATGGTTTATTATTTTGCAATACGTGAATCATGCATATAAAGTCTAAAAACGACCTAAGTGTGAATATGAATAACTAAGAAAATATTGTTTTCTGCAAATGTCATATAATGTGATCACTTAAGAAATAAGTAACTTTTCCCGGACCTGAATCTTTGTTTCTTAGTGGGCCGTCCCCCGGACGTTAGGCCTTACAGGACTCCAATTCTTGAAAAGAGCTAATCTAGGTGGCGACTCCACACTAAGAGATGGTAGATTCAAGTTATAACCGATCTAAAACATTTTTCACTTTCTCTTTCAACCCTTTTCCCAGGTCCTTGACCCGGTGCTCATTTTTTCAAGCACCCCGGTGGACCGCGCCTCTCATCTCCACGCGCTCTCGGCCCACTGCTCCATGTCACCCTCTCACACCATCAAACTCTGCTATGCTTATCAGCTTGGTAGGCAAGTTAAGAAATCATTTAGATCCATAAATCACGTAGTAACTAGGCAACCGTTAGAGTTGCTGCACCAAGACCTCTTCAGCCTAATTCAACCAATGAGTTTGGGTGGTAAGAGATTCACTCTAGTAGTTGTAGACAACTTCACGAGATTCACATGGGTAGTCTTGCTAAGTAGCAAAGATGAGACTTATGAATCTTTTGTCAAGCTCAGTAATCGGATAATGAACGAACTAGGAGCTAAAATCCGTAGAATCCGAAGTGATCATGGATGTGAATTCGATAATTCCCATTTCAAAGAATTCTAGTCAAAGCTTTGCATTGACCACAACTTCTCTTCTCCTTATACTCCTCAACAAAATGGGGTCGTAGAAAGGAAGAATAGGACTATAGTTGAAATGGCTCGATCCATACTGAGTGATAACAATCTACCAAAATACTTTTGGGGAGAAGCTGTTAACATAACATGTTATATCTTGAATCGGGTTTTAATTCGCCCAATTCTTGTGAAAACTCCTTATGAGCTTTAGCGAGGGCGCAAGCCTAAGATTGGCTATCTCAGATCCTTTGGTTGTAGATGCTTTATTCTTAACACCAAAGAGCATTTAGGAAAGTTTGATCCTAAGTGTGATGAAGGTATCTTTTTGGGATACTCAACTAATGGTAGGGCATATATGTTCGCCACTTTTCTACTGATAAGTTTAATCAATAATGGTTCCAAACTCTCGTGAATTATTGACTAATAACTGTTCCAAAAACTTGTTCACAAATAAATGTAGGTGTTGTCAATACCTCTTATCACATAAAAAATGATGATAACTGCAAGTATACAGTTGCGATGTAATTTTAAAGATATCAAACCCACAGGGAAGGAACCAAGTCTAAAGATAAACTAGGGAAGAAATAAAGTAAAATAAAATAAAAATAGATTAGAGATTTTTATGGATAGGAAGATTAGAATGAAAAGTTGAGTAAATATAGATGTGATAGATTAGAAACTCTAAATTAATAGACTTTTCACTACGAACAAGTATAGCGGAGAAAATATGCAAGATCAACAAAGATGTTACGACACACTATACTAATCTAACAAACCAGTTCAACACACTCAGATGTTCAATAATTCACCGTAGAGTAACACATGAAATAACTTTTCTAAACCTAGCGCAAACGAGATAAGACTGTTATATAAACCTGGACAACATCAATACTATGCTTAGTACGGGTCGCTCTCACATAGCCACATTTAGCAAGTTACCATTCCAAAAATGTTGGCT
>CATIWQ010585099.1:0-15032 GCA_949673415.1 Euphorbia schlechtendalii
ATACCAAAAAGTTGGGATGCAAAATCCCAATAGCCTAATTTTTGAACATGTATAATATTTCCCCATTGATATGCAAAATCCCAACAGCCTAATTTTTGAACATGTATAATATTTCCCCATTGATATTATAAGAAATTAGACTTCTGCATTACACCTATAATTAACATTTGAATTGCAGAAGTTAAATTTATATTCTTTACACTTGAAATATATCTCTCAGTAACTGTTTGGTCATCATCAATTCGGTATTCCTGTCCAGAAGAGGAATAAGCGGCCTGCCACCTTCTTTGGCTTTGACCTGTCACTCATCTTCTGTTTCATTTACAAATATGTCAAATTTTTTATGATGAAAAAGTCAACTTTGGTACTTCAAGCCATCCTGCCGTAACAAAACTTCAACTGTGCCTCAGAAACTATCCAAGTTGTATGATGAGAAGTGTGGTCAATGTTGGCAATACAGAAAATGAAATAACACAAGTCCAGAAATCGCAGTCCAACAGATGCTCAAGCGGAAAGGAACTGATGCCAAAGCTGCAAAAACAAAGTAACTTTGCATAAGCCAGAGATCACGAGTTTAAGTCAATTGGTTTCACTTTCAAGTTATGTTTGTCAGATCATTCTGCATCGGAACGAAACAATAGCATCATTGAATCTTCATAATTAAACCAACCAAGAAAAAAATCAAATGTAAGGTTCTTAACTCCTTATCAAGGAAATATGACTCAAATTGTCACTGTTCACTACTAAACTAGCAATTGTACGCTAGCTCTTGCATAGGAGATGTATTATATCAGTGGAGAAAGTCAATCTAAATTCTAACACTACAAATCATAATTAGCCTTATCCCGATCTTCCCCGTCTAAGCATTACACCCCCAACTAACTGAATAATAAAAATGACATCAATACAAAATATTGTTTCACAGTAGTGTTATAAGACATAAAATATAAAAAGAAGAAACTTACATGTAGGAGATGGGGAAGGGGCAACAAGTGGAGAAACTGAGCCATCCTTGGAAGTAGATCCACGAGACAAAGGAGACCCAACTGGAGCCACGTGGGGACTCACTGGACTCTGGCTAGGATGAAGTGGCGATGGAGTTGAAGATACCGAGGGCCTTCGGCCAATAGCATGAGATGGTGATGGAGATACAGCAGAACCGCAGTGTACACAAGGTGCTGGAGAATGTACAGGTGGCGGGCTGTGGTGAGGCTCGCCTTTCGGGCTTTCTATTGGAGAATAGGCTGGAGGGAGTGATGGGGAGAATGGCGGTTCCGCAAAATTGTTGAGGTTAGGAGCGAGGGATGGCGAAGGAGTTGGAGGCTGTGGATGAAGGGAACGTTTTAAGTATGTTGATAAGCTAACACTTTTTACTTTGCCGAAAATAGAGTTGTTGAGGCCGAGGTTTTTAGAGTGGGAATCGCTGATTGTTTGAGCCAGTTGTTGCAATCTCTGTGGCAGAATGCTCCCCAAATCTGATATGAATGAAGCTCGGACAGAGACAGGGGAATCTACTGTAGAGCCACCGTCGTTTGATAGTTGCACTACTACATACTGGACAAAAAGATTTAAAAAAACTAGTATTGTAAAAATGGACATACATAAACACAGATGTAAAGTATTGGCCTAAAATTTGGAGACATCTCAAATTCAATATGCAATATCGATCCACCATTGTTTGAAGGGTTTTTACCTATTATAACAGCTTAACATATGTGATAAATCAAGAAGAGTCTACCATCCTAAAAATATTTCTTTCTTGACGAATAAGAATAAACGAATTTGAATGGATAAATTACTCCAGAACATGTATTGCGAAATTGCTTAGCACAAACCCTAGGGTAAAAGATTATTATAATTTTCATTTGATTTTAAACATTGGTAGCTACAGCTAAGATATGTTATGAGTAAACCATAGATCATACTATCATAGACATAATGCCACCTGAAAGACTTGTGTTATCAATGCTAATTAAAAAAACTCTACAATTCTGACGTGTTCAAATTACATGACGAAGTTCTTGAGATTTTTACCTAAGAAATTATTATCAAAAAATTCATATCGACCAAAGTGTTGTGGAATTGTTAAGAACTAAAGAGAATCAGTTCTTAAGAATTATAATCATGTCAATGTTCATATAACAGTAAAGATTTAAAGGTTGAATACCTCATAAGATCTCAGATTCAAACCAGCTTTCAACTGCTGCCTAAACTCAGAGAAATTACCCAGTACTTCAGCTATGGAATTATTGAGGGTAAAACTAAAGAACACATGGTGAAACTGCCAAATGGAAACATATGGCACTGGAACCACAGTGATCCCTCCAGGAAACTTCAAAATCTCAATCAAAGTCGGCTGCCCAAATTGAGATGTGAGAGTTAGATTATATTCACCAAGGAACACATCAATTAAGGATGACCTCAGCACACTTAAATACACTTGAGGTATTGGAACATTAATTGGGTCAGAAAGAACACCAAAAACCACATCAGTCCAGTTAGATGAACCAGATGCATGCACAGACAAGATTGTCACCTGTTAAGAAAAACAATCAATTTTCAACTTATGATTCATGACAAGAAGCATTAATACATAATTTACTTCAAAATTCGGAATGGTACCTTGGCACTTGGCACGCCTATTTCATCATTTATATCATATTCTAATCTTCCAATTAGTGGAACAAGTTCGGAAACTGGCTTTTGCAGCCTAAAGTATACTTGCACAGAAGCTGAAGATTAAAAATAGATTCTATAAGCATCATTGTGGAATTAATAGGACTTTTAACAGATATGAATTTTAAAAGAGAGAAAAATGAATTATCCTCATTAAAATGCATAAATGTAAAAAAACAGACTTATTCCTTCCAAGAACCTAGTGGGAAATTTACTGATCTAATTAATTCAGATCATCGATAACAACACAAAGGAACTCTGGCAACGCTCCAAGAACGTGTAGTAAACTTACAAATAAAAAGGAGTCAGAGTCTAGAGAAATACATAAATAACTTAGCAACAATAGGATGCAAGATGCTAATAGTCAAAATAGGCTATATTACACTCTTAACAATGCAGCAGGATATGAGGCACAATCCAAACTTAAAAACACAATCAAATTGAAGTATATTCATGCCAGAGAAATCTCAAACGAAAAAAAAAATACCAAAAGAAAAAAGATCATTGGTTTTACCATTCTTCGGCTTTAGTCATAGTATAATCTTTTATTTAAATCTCATTTCTAGTTCACAGAAAATAAAAAGAAAGGAAACTCGCACAGGCCTCAGAATGAAATTGTATACATACAATTTACACACTAAATTAGGCATAGATCCCTCTAAAATGTAATATGGTAAGCATAAATGACAATAAAACAGTAAAACCCATTTTTTTATGAAGGTATCAAATGCAAAGTATAAAGGACAACGCTATCATCAAAGCCTTTTTACTAAAACAAGAACTATCAGAACCTCAAGCAGCAAAATTATAATCCACGAACATTCGAACCCTAATACATCATCAATCGATGACAACAGCAAGACCAATTGCAGCTAAAAAAATGCAGAGAAAACCAATAAAACTAACATAAAGTCTCAATTTAACTACTACGCAAAATAAGGAACAAATTCAACAACCCAATTTTACAACCTAAAACAGGAAGACGCAGCACACCGACAAGCTCAATAGTCAAAATTGGTCAATTTCCCTAAAAATAACCCCGGAAAAAAGAGGAAAATCAAAGGATAGGAGAGTTACCACTGAGTTTAATTGGATCTTTAGCGTCAAAACCATTAATCGGAGGAGTACGGAGAGGGAGGATCCAGAAGATAACAGAAAGTAAAAGAGATAACGAGAGAATCAAAACGAAAAAACACCGAAAACTAAAGTGATTGAAGATTGATGAGAGTCCCGCCGAACATCTTTGCCCTCTATTCTGAGCATCATTGGTCTGCTGTAGTTGCAGATTTTGCTGAAGTTGTTTCCCCATTGAAAGAGCATCTGTATCACTGCACTATTTCTCTGCCTTTCCCTTCGATTATGAAATGCAATTGAATTTGTAAGATTGGAGAAAGGATCAAAGGAAGAGAGAAGACGAGAGACAAGTAGTAATGGCAATGGTATTACTGCGTAAAACCACAGTTTGTCTGGTTTATTCCCTTTCGATAATCACTCTATACTTTCTACTCCTCTCTTTACAGATTCTCTGCTTTACGCCCACTGTAAGCACACACTGAAAGATGACGTGGACAGTTTATAGCCATTGATCTTATCCAAGGCCTACACGTTTTGGAAATGAACGGTAGGTACATCATCAAAGTGTTTTCACTGTTGGTAGCGCGATTAACTTTTAAATATTAGGAAGATGCGCTTGCCTTACCAATAAATTAACGTAACCTTTCTTTAGTTAATGTAGATAGTATATTTTATTATTCTTCTTGAATAAATGTATTTTCATGTTTAATATGGTATGACATATTAAATTATCAACATTGTTCATTTAATTTTTTATAAATATAATATTTTAACAATGAGATAGAATATTAGTAAATAATATAAACAATATAATATTAAATTGTTCCTGATAGGTTATATAAATTAAATTAAATATACGAACATTTAAATAAATATATGTGTATATATATATGTATATTATTTTTAAATTAACACATGTTAGAAAATATAAATTGTTCCTTTCCACCTTAAAGACCTTAACATTAACTTTGAGAAATCTTATTTATATTTCAATAATTTCATTGTGATTATCTATATCATATAATTCAAATTATGAAGTGAGCCATTTGTCACCAAATTAGAATCTTTGTCCAAACTTGAAATAGGAAAAATGCAAAACATGCATGATGAATTATTGATTTTTTAACGGGTTGAAAATACCTGGTTCGACCGTGAATGGATCAATCGGGTCAAAGGATCCAATTCAATTTAGTAATTTGGATTAAACTGAAAAGTTATAGAACTTTAAGGAATTAATTACAAATAATCAAAAGTGTAAGGATTTAATTATAAATCACCATTTTTATAGGAAATGAAAGTGTATTATAAAAGGATAATTCATAATTGAATTCATTATTCGTCATATTCACATTTCCTTTCAGTTCTCTCCCGGATTTTCGTCTCATAACGAAAACATCGTAAATTGATCGTTATCGATCTTAGTCGTAGTGGAAGTCGTGGAAAATAATTGTTCTCCGATACATGTGGGACAATTCTGATTCGGCTTTACTAAATGGCGTTATTCAATCTTCGGGCACGGAAAAAGTTAGAATCCGAATTCGTTTCTATTTCTTATTTCCTTCATTAGTATCAGAGCAGGTTGTTTATGCGATGATTTTATATGTATATTTTATTTGTTCATATTTTGGAATTCTGAAAATTTGATTTCTGGAATTCATTTTCGTGTTCTTCGTGAATTACGTGTGAAAATATGAAAAATAGTGGAAAATCATGTTTTCGGAGTTTTTTCAGTACATATCGATGTTCTGTTAATGTTTTTGTCATTATTCTGCAATCTTGGTGATTACAAATCATCAAAATCATTGTGATTTCATTTTTTGCCAGAAATTACGTGTTTTGGCAGGAAAAAGTTTCATTTTGTGTTGTTTTGGTTAAACGTAAAAATCCTGTTCATTTTTTCGTAAAACAAACCGCGTCAACTGACTTGAAATGCAAAAACGAGATAAAATGCTAAAGTCCGGTAGCTCGAAAACACCGGGAAGGTGGCATGTGTAGTCAAGCGCCGATCACTTCCAACGGCCACTCGTCGGCTCATGAAACACACACACCGACGAATCGTTATTTGTAACCGTCCCAGACGTAGCACTGTTTTACCATGTCTGTCAGTCAACCCACGTGTTGGTTGACCAACATATGGGCAATTGCCACGTGACGTTCATTGGATGGTCAATTTGTTGTTTTCGCGATTTTTTTATCTAAATAATGTCATTTTGCTCTGAAATTTTTTCTACAACCACATTTTCATATTTTTTGGATTTAATGGTGAATTTTTAAGAATTTTTTGAGGTTTGAAAAATATTTTTTCTACTTATTTTGTGTTAATAAATGCTTAAAAATTATGAAAAATTAGTTTCTGAATTTTTAAAATATTTTTTATTGGTTAGAAAATAATTTAGAACCTAATGGAGTAATTGAAAAATTTTCATATGTTGATTAATTTTGATAATTATTTTCTTTATATACTTGTTTTAGTTACATAAACATATTAATTGAAAATATAACATTAATATCCTATATTATTATCATATAATGGTTGATTTTAATTATACATGTGAGGTATAATGTAAGTGCATATATTTTAGTAATATATTTAAGTCTTTTAATTATTTATATGATGATTATTTGAATTATACATGTGTTATATAAGTTTAATTACGTATTTTTTGTAATATGTTTAAATATTCAACCATTTATATAATGATTAATTTTCTATTTGCGAAAATACAAAATATGACAAAATATGTTTTTGTCATTATTTATGTGATAATTAAACATTAATTTATATATGATATATATTATATAAATAAATTCTGGTAATTTATTTAAATTAATTATTCATTTAATAATTAATATTGACATTTTGACATATGTTGTAGACGTAATGCCGAGCATTTATTTAGGAGAAAAGAGCTAAGAAGAGTTTGAGAAAATCGATTTTCAAAAGTATACTTATTATATTTATATATAATAAATAGTGTATTATGTTTTTGTGTGTATTAATTTTATTACTTTGTAAAACATGGTTTTACAAATTTAATTTTCAATTTGTTTGAATGATCAAATTATGTAATATATTGGCATTCAGGTTCCTTTAAATTATTTGATTTGTTATCACCAAGTTCGATTAAAGGAAATGATTTAAGATCTTATGAGTTAACATATGGTGATCATTATGAACATCGTAGTTGATGTTTTAATAATGTTTGGATTGTAAGAACTTAATTTCAATATAACATAAAATAGTTACATACATTTAAGTATAATATGTGGTGGTTGATAATATATATCATTGTCATTTGTTTAGTATCATTAATATATGTTTGTTTGTTTGTTTTTATTTTTTGAATAACAAGTTTATGTATGTTTTGTTATTGAATAGTTTTTGAATTGTGTTTTATTATGCTTAAATCGAAGTGATTATTTGATTTGTATAGTTGTATATATTTTATACTTTATACTTGTTTAAAGATGTACAAAATACTTAAAATACTTAAATCCTTAATAAAAATTTTAGGACTAATATGCCCTATTGAATCCCAAATTAGTTTCAATAATTATACATAGTAAAGTTATCCAATACTTATCATTAAATTCCATTAGTTAAGATAACTAATTAAAGACAACAGGTCTAAAGTGCATTTAATGATATACCTTATAGTTAAATGAACTATAACAAACAATAAAAACACATAAAATTACTATTGTACGATGAATCGAACTGAATTAGATGCAAGTATTTTCACTTGATGGATGATGGGGTATTTATATCTTTTTCGATATTGAGGTTGATACTTACTTTTTTTGGAAAGTTTGTATTCAAGTCAATAGAAATTAACACACAGTTGCTCATATAATTGACTTAAATCCTTGAATGGGTGTTTAGTCTCACTGTTACTTATTAGAGAATTTTAGTAATAACCTCTGCTACGAATTTATTTGTAGCAGTCTTAGATTCTTAATGGTAAATATTAGATTATTTAGAGGTTGAAGTTTGAGTTTGTGCTTGAGGAATAAAGAGTCTTCTTATACTTTGAGCAATGATGTGTATGATATCAAAGAGAGTGACACAAACCAACTCAAGCATGGCAAGAATTTGTTTCTTTTATGGGGGAGGAAGAGTTCAATAACCTGTATCCTTTTGCTTAATGCTATAAGTGATATAATTGTCGCAATTCATGTAACAAAGAGACATGTTCAAGTATGATCACTAAATTGAAATAAGTTCTTACTCATGATCAGTTCTTCGTTTTGAGTGGGAGCATATTTGATGTTTTTAACTCATTCTTCAGAATTAGTTCATTTAATGTAGTTACAAGTTTCTTGAAAATGGTAGAAATTGTTCTTCTGTTATCCAATAATCTTCCTATATGCATTTGACCAAAGGAAAGACTTAAGGAGATAGTTCTTAAGATAACAAATGCTAACTTACCTTAAAATATCTAAAAAGAGAAGAAGGACAATGCAAATGGATCTGAACCATTCGAACATAAATTTAATAGGTCCAAAGGCAATAAATAGTAAAATCACAAAGGAGATATGCTAAATTGCCATGATAGAGGCATTGTGCAATAGAGCACTAAGCCCAACCTTGTACACATAAAATATTCTATAGTCAATTATATTGTACTATGCCCAATGTTGCTAATGGAATCATATCCTTTGTGAATTATTGATTCAAGTGCAACATGTGAATGGTCATGGACAACAACATCTTTGTGTATTTTTATCTATATGAGAAATAATGAAATTTATATAGAAATTAAAATGAGTTGAAGTTCTAAAGATTAACCCATGTAGACTATATTTGCAACAAGCGCAAATCCAATTGCTATATGATGTGTTGTATTCTCATATTATTTGTCAAAATTTAAATCTATGATATGGTTTATTGAACAATAGGTTCATCTTTGAATTTTTCCAACGATTAAGTTTCTTCATTCCTAAATTGTAGATTTATGAGTTTAGTTCTTCAACAAATTTTTTTATTGTAATGAATGTGCATTACAAATTATCAAGTGGATAATGTTTGTTTTCCAAAGACTAACTCTTATTTTGAAAGAATATGTTAGTATATCATGTAGGCGATTGTATCACATAAGCTACGAAGAATACGTAATCCATACTTAATGTGATGGGTAATTAATAACGATTAAATTATCACCATGTGATGAGTTCCATTTAAAGGAAATCAAACTTATAATCCATTTAAAAAAGAACTATAACTAAAATCAATTGCAACTTATTCATTTTGATATATGTGATTCAATAGATGTGAGGGTAAGGCATAAGCATATTTTTTTCATCACATTAAATGATGTCCATACTTGTTATGACATTATCTACTTGATTACCCATAAATCTAAAACTTCTAGCTATCAAAAGATTTTATAAATCTAATAGTAAATCAATTGAATTTGATTGTAAAGCATTAAAACTGAAGTGATTAAAGGTATTTTTCAATTAAGCTTGCTATTTTAGAGGATGAAAGGACATCTATTGTTTATTCCACATACTCTATAAAGTACAGAGTTCATGAAAGGAGAAATTAGATTATTTTTCCAATGATTAAGTATATATACTGAACTAAGTAACTTCAAAGTTTGTCTCTTCCAATCCATATGTGACATGGATTGGAAGTATATCTAATTTATCTTAGTTATGACATTAGAGTTGTATTACTTACTCCCTCACTACCTTATTAATTTTTGGAAATTGGGTCCAAGAGGTAGATGGAGTGTCTTTTAAGATACTTTAACATATCAAAATGATATGTTTTTGTGAGGGAGAATGTGGATAGATCTGTAAAAAAATGAATCACGAAATATCAATTTCTTAGAAATGAGTTCTATAGGTTAGGTGTATTAGGAAAAAACAAGTCCTTTTATTAAGACTCTTGAACTTAATGTTTTGAATATATCTTCAAGTGGGAGTAATTCAAATGTATTAGTTCATAATGATCACATTAATAAGGGATCTTGTTCCATGGGGGAGCCAAGAACCCAAAATGTTATTGGTCCAAGTGGGAGCGTATATTATTGATCCAAGTGGGAGTCAATATTATTAACTCAAGTGTGAGCTTAGATCATTATAATATTTCTGATCCGAGAGGGAGAATATAAATGAACTTTAAAGGAATAATTTCGAGGTATGATAAACATATGAGACATATTTATGAAGATTCAGAGCCTAAGTAATAAAATGGAAAATTGTTCTAACCTTGAAAATTAAGTGTTTAAAGGGAGATATATAGTTACGTGTGATAGAACAAGAATTAAGTTAACTTGCTTGAAGGACATAAAAATATTGAGAACAAGTAGATTCCCAATGTAAAGTAAAATCATTAGGCTTATAGTTAAGGGATACGCATATTCAAACTGATAAGAATATGTTATAAGAGTATATTCTTTCCAGTTTTGAAAATTCCATCAATATAAATTATTTCAACTTTAGTAGTTGTATCTTCCTTAAAGCTAAACTAAATAGTTGTATGAACCTCTATTCTCAGTGGAGAACTATCATGAAAGATCTATATGATAAAATTAAGAGGATTTGTCCCAAATATTTGTAAACACAAGGTTTCTCGAATTGAATAAGTCAATTTATAATCTCATGAGTGTGAGCACGGGATTTTACTCCTGACTCGCAAGATCGATGATGAAGTTGTAATATTTTCCCTTGTTAGCTTTTTTACATTTTGCAGGGTCTTGAAATCATTTGGAAATCATTTGCTTTGTTTCTTTGGGCTTACTATTCCTTAAAAAAGCTCAATTTAAAAAGAAAAAGCCCAATCTGGCAGTGCAATGTCATTAATGACATCTCAATGTCGTTAAAGACATTACATTGACAGCAGAACTAGAATTGCACTTTGTGGACTTTTCAGCCAAAAAAATCAAATTTTTACCACTTCCTCGTATATCATCATTGAAATACAGCTACCACACCCCACTAAAAACTTTGGATCCCCAACATTTGCATAGGGATGAGGAAATATGTTGAAAAAAGGAGAAGAAGAAAAATCAAACTTGGACTCCTTTTTTGGATTGAAGGAGACTCTCTCTCTTTAAGAGAGATGAATTCCAGTACATTGAGGGGGGAGGAACACATTTTAGCAGAAAAGTTCTATAACAAAATAAAAGAAAAGCAAAATAAGGAGTTTTGAATGTTTTATTGGTTCTTAAGGTTCTAAGTACATTTTAAGTGTTTTCATAACAAAATAACCATCTTTTAATCTCTTTAAACTTGTATTTCTGTAACTTTAGTGTGTAAGTTCGTGGATAGGGCATGAACTTGGGTTATTTCGGGTCATTTAGGCAAAATTCGAGGTTTAGTTCACTTGTTTCGGAAAGTGAGGTATATTGAGAGTTTAAGCAAACTTGAGGTTTATAGCTCTTTATAAGACATTTGACACTGAGTTCTACATCTATAGAACTTGGTTTAAGTGTCTATAACAAGTATTTTCATTCATTTCAGAAGTTTTCAATCTTTAAAACCGATTTCGGTAATTTTCTAACTTTTAAAATTTTCAGAAGTTGAAACTCTAGAGAAGAAGGATTTCTACTTCTTTTTTTCCTCTTGTTGAGACTCACATTCAGAGAGTTCTGACTCTCTTCATGAAAGAGTAACACTTACTCTTCATTTTTCAACAAAATCACAAACCGAACCAAAGAAACGAGGAGGACTTTCTGAAGATTCTCGTAGACCGAGTGAAGTGGATTCACGGCAATAAGGTAAGCCTCTGAGTTCCTAGAGCCATGCTTCACTTGTTTATATCATATGTACGTGTTTGTGTATGCATAAATGTGAAAATCGTAATAAAACAGGAACTGCATGTATTCTACCGATGCAATGTCGTTAACGACATTGCAATGTTGTTAACGACATCACAATGTCGTTAACGACATCACAATTCCATTAACGATATTACTGATATCGTTAACGACATCAACTTTTAGGCAGAAAATATGCAGAATGTTTATAAAATTTCCAAATTTTGATTCATGTTCAGGAGGGTCAATGGTGACCATTCAGGCTTGAAACCTGAGTTTTCAGTAACATGATGTGTATATGTGAAGATTTTACAAACCCGAGATTGTCCCGAAGGGAGTTCGGACGGTTAGAGTCGATAGCCCGTCGCCGGGATATTATTTTATCGACTTTAACGGTTTCCTCTTCGGAATGATTTTGATAACATCAAGATTTACGCTTTTAGGACTTAGATTTATTTTATATTTACATTATTATGAAGTGTGTTAGGAAACCCTGACGAAGGGAATCGAAGTTCCTGGATAACCGACCTGGTAAATATTCCCATGTGGCATTTTCACTAAAAATGGTTAAATAAACTTATGTGTATAAAATGAACCTTTTTTATGAAAAAGAAATTCCAAACTCCTTCGATGATTTAAATCAGACCGCTCGGGTCTCGTAAAAATCAAAACGAACATACTTGCAACTATTTATGATGTGCCGTATTTGTGCTAACCTTTGTGGATGCAGGTTGTTTAGGGTAAATGAATGTTAGGATTTAATTTCCTTCGGATATCGCTTTTCATTTAAAAATCAAATGTAATATTTGTTAGACACCAATGTATTTTAGGCGATTGTATCTCCTAGATTCTTGATGTATTTAGGCGATTTATAAAACTCACAAACTAATGATGTAATTAATCTCCCTGTAGAATAGGCACATTTAATTTCCTACGTGTTTACTTTCTGCAATTTACTTATCGTATTATGCATGTGTGATAAACTATAAACCGAAAATATCTAGTTTAGTTCTAATATTATAAATGTAGTTTCTCTCATAGTGTAATTTAACTGAAATGATGAATAATAGATAACTCATCTCGGACCCGAATCTCTATTTTAAGGTATGGATTAGGCAAACGTATCTAAGTTGTACCAAATTTTTCCAGAAGAGCTGATCTGGATGGCGACTTTGTAACATAGACTAGGGATTCTGATCTCGAGTCTTTTAAGTTTGAAAACACTTTTTAAAGCAAAACACTATTTTCTAATGTGCTTTTCCAAAAGCAATCTTTTTTTTCACCAGCAGCGCAAGCAACTCCTTTCGAAAACCCCACGTCCCATCTCACGGGGCAGGCTCTGCTCGGTGACCTCGCGGATCGAACGTCGTCCACTCATAATGAGGTTTTAAGGTTATGGTATTTAAAATGGTAAATGAGAACCATTGTGTATATACCATACTAGTGAAAGATTAGGTGTCGAGTAATTTCGAGATGTAAGTCGTGGAAAGGTTTGCATAGGTCCTAGGATCGAGATCTAAATGGATGGATACGATAATTAGTATCGTTGTCTCTGGAATCTTGCATAAAAAGAGTTTGAGAAAGATTCTTTATGCAGAATTATAAAATCATTAGTATTTCTATGACTAAGAATATTAGTGTTAGTATTTATCCTAAAACTCCTATCAAGTGGGAGGATATGGAAAATGTTCCATATGTTGGCATTACATATGTTATATTATACTCCAGAACTAATATAACTCATGTTGTGTGCATTGAAGTAATTTATTAGTTTATTCTAGTAATATTGGAAGACCGTTAAGAAAATTGCAAGAAACTTGTGAATGAGCATTGGTTATGCTCTAATGTATTGAACTAAGGAAATAGACCTTATGGAATACATATGTGCATATTAGCAAAGTTTAAGGGTGGAATCGAGTTTTTCCAGTTATGGTCAAAGATTTTATTTGACAAAGAGACTATTGAGCCTTCTTATCCTGAGTGCTCCAAACACAGTTTTGACTATTTACAGAGATAGTCAAACATCGATATCTTTTGCGATTGACCGAAATATCATAGTAACAATAAGTATATCAATATCAAGTATTCTGTTAGTGGTAGACTAAGTAACAAGAGGATAGCTCAATATGAGGTATTTATTTGCTCATTACATGCTTGTAGATTTGTTTATGAAGTATGTCTCTGAAAGATGTATATGTGAAATATGTCAAAGAGTTAAATATGCGTAGGTTATATTTATTCAAGTACCTCATTTTTCATACCCTTCAAATCGTGAACGATATTGTGATAACATAAATCATACAATGTACGAGCAATGTATGTGTGTGTATGCTATGTACGTATTATTTTTCGTTCATAGCATGTTGGACAGAGAAGTAGCCCTAATAGGTGCAAGAAAAAGCGTTAGTGATAGCATCCCGGTCGCACGACTTCATAGCATACAGAAGATATGATAACCTTATGCAAAATGTGACCCATCAAGTGCGAGTGGGAGATGTTGGAAATACCTGATCCGCCCGTGAGATGGTCAATCAGGTCAAAAGATATCCAATCAAATTTAAATATTTGGATTAAATTGTAAAGTTATAGAACTTTGAAGAATTAATTGTAAATAATCAAGAATTTAAGAATTTAATTGTAATTAATCAATTGCCATTTCTTATAAAAGGAAATGGAACGTGTATTATAAAAAAGGGAATTCATAATTGAATTCATTATTCACTATATTCATAATTCCTTTTAATTCTCTCTCCTGAGTTTTCATCTCACAATGAAAACATCGCAAATTGATAGTTATGGATCTAAGTCCCCGCAAAATTCATGGATAATAATTGTTCTCCAATACACTGCGAGACAATTCCAATTTGCCTTAACGATGTGGCATTATTCAGTCTTCGGATACAGAATACGAAAAAAGGTTAGGATCTGAAATCGTTTCTATTTCCGATTTCCTTCATAATATTATATAAGGGTGAAATACTCTATTTATTTTAGTATTTATCTCAAAAAAAATAATAAAAATGAAGCATTTCGTAGATATGTAGAATATGTGTTTTAATTTCACAAAATTAAATAGAAGCCAAAAAAATTACAAAAGTGGTGATATTCCTGCTGCTAGCTGTTTAGTAACTGCAATTTGTTGTCAATTTTTTTTTGAAAACCTCCGGAGGAACAGTGTGTTCCTCCATTGGAAAAAGTTTGGGGTGGGTGAAAATTTCGGGGCACTCGTCCCAACTAGGTTGATGTGAGACGCTTACCTACAAAACATCCACTCCTCTTTTTATTAAAGGAACAATTCACAAAGCGTGAATCGCTCAAACATTACATAATTCGATTATAAAGAAACTAGAAGTCCTGGATTAATAAGGATATCCGAGGTCGTAAAAGAAATATAACGCTTAATACAATGAAAGAAAAACCAGCACAAGTGAATACTCTTTGAAAAGATGTCCTCCGTCTCAAGAACGCTTTAAAAAACAAATCGGTTTCTTCTCTTCCAAAGAAGCCAAGTGATAA
>CATIWQ010585121.1:0-15742 GCA_949673415.1 Euphorbia schlechtendalii
TATTCTTTCGAGAATATTTATGTATATAAAAAATATTGCTTTATCCTTCAAAGATACAATTACATATATACTCTTCAAGAATATGAATCAAACTTATTTGTTATATCCTTCAGGAATATATTTACAAATATGTTCTGCATGAACATATAAATTAAAATTTATCATAACAAAAAAATATATAACATTACAGAAAATAAATATCAAATGATAGGAATAATAATAAAATACCTTCAACAAAATCACCGATTTAAAGACTTACATGCTGATAACGTGTTTTAAATATGCTAGAACATAAAAAGAATAAAAGAAAATAACAAGTATGTAAATCTTTCTCTTGTATTCAACATATGAAATATGTCTATATTTATAAGCATGTTACAAGAAAATAAAAAGATACAAGTTACATAATAAAGAATGTAAGTTATTGATATCAATACAATTAACTACTAGTAACATCTCCGTAATAATTCTATATTATTTCAACAATTTTAATGGATATTTTGCTTTGATAATAATAAATGATGACACTTTATAGAAATAAAATAAGCATAGTTGCCACTGCCAGTAGACATGGAGATTAGTAGCCACGTTATTAATTTAATGGCAAACAAGGCAGGCATTATTTTATGCATTTCACAACTATTTCGTTAGCTCACCAGTTCTATTTTTTTTTATCTCCAACAATCTATTTCATGTTTCAAATACATGAACAATAAATAATAATTTTCCATTCAACCAAATTCATTAAACAATTGTACATTGAATTCAAGCTTGTCCTCTCACCTTTCTAAAAAGCCAATTACCAAATCAAATATTACTCCCAAAATTGGATTCTGCAGTACTCATTTGTTTCTCCATTGAACCAGAAATGGAATACCTGTTCAATTGTTCGTCGATGAACCTTCCATCTAAGGTCTGCGATTTGCACCAACTGATAGGAGATGGAACTTGAGTGGATTCTCTACCCAGAGGGTGCATGTGTGGCGATTCGTGGGGAGATGAGAACTGCTTGGTTACTCGTAGCTTTCACGGCAGCAATCTCTTCTAAGCGTTTCCATGTGGCTTCGCGTTTTGACATCATCTCCTTCTCCAGTGTTTCGTCTTCCTGAAACTTGACAAGGCACTCATCAAAGAGCTCAGGATCAATATCAAAGAATAACTTGCGCACGTTTAAGGTCAAGCTTTGCACTGCCTGGTTCCAGTGCTTTCTTGCATTTCTCTCCAAGGCTGGGAAGATTATCGGCAGAAGGACCTTCCTGTTCTGTTTGATTAAATTCTCAATGTGATCATTGTTCCACAAAAACAAAGCCCTCTCTGCCACCTGACATTTAAAAAACATAGGTTTTACCACCATGATTCATTCATTCATTTAAATGGCTAAAATCAAGCAACTTTTCAAGTCCCCTTAAACCTCTACAGTGAGACTACAAGAAAGTCAATCCAAAATTATTAACATTTTCATTTTTCTATTCTGGGTTTCATAAACATACCCGCATAAAATGGATCTTCAGGTGTAACTGAAGAAGAAAAGAAAGTTTTTATGAACAAGCATGACCTAAACTGTCACACCAATAATCTATTAACAACCAATTTTCCTTTTGTACTGATTTGTATGGTACTACCACTATAGCGATATGCGGCGTCAATATTCGGATTTTTGTACTAATTTGAATGGTACTACCACTATATTCTGATTTTTTGGATTATGTCCCATATATAACCACCCAACAATACCTACCTGTTTAATCCACTTGATCATTCAATTTCAAAACGACTAGACTAGTACGATTCAAGGGAAATACTCAGTTTCATGGCCAACACAATAGAGCAGATGGGTCAGAACTTGCTGGGATTTGTTTGAATGACATATTACATCATTACTTAACCACTATTTTTCCAATTCAGGCTTTTGAGTTAGGGCCTCTGCCAACAATTTCTACCCATATCAAAATCTTCTAGTTCTAGACATACTATTTACTAAAACTGAAGGTAAATAAAGAAGGCATAGTACAGTATTTTTTTTTGTGTAGCATGAACTATGATAAATATTGCTCTGCATTTTGCTGTTGATCAAGATCTCAAGAAATGCGAATATGAAAAAAGAAAAGGTAAAAACAACTAACTACCTGAAAATGTGAGCTGCTCAAGCATCTGCCAATTTGTCGGAATAGCAGAACCATGCACCGTTGAAACTCTCCAGGCTGTGTTGCTTCTAACACTTCCTCCAGTTCACCTAAGAACATGACCTCCTTTGAACTATTTGTAAGTGGCCAATATTTAAGCATCCCCCTTATAACAGTATCAGCAAGCTTGCAGTCTTTCTCCACAAACTGCGAAATGCAATACGATAACTGCTGGTGGTACATGGGCAAGCATTTTGGTTTGTGCAGCGGAATGAGTGCTCGCACAAGGAAAAGCTTGTGCTCTTCTTTCAATGGAAGAGCAAACCCATTAATTATACTTCCCAAAATCTCTAACAACTCCGCAATCCCATTATGCTTCTCAGTCTCAAACATAAAGCGGTAAAAGATGTTGTTAATTGCTTTCCTGATGAACGGTCGATGCACCATGAATTTCCCATAGATGCGGTGCAGGACAGTTTTCAAATATTCCCTCTCCCTAGGGTCCTCTGAATCGAAAAGATCTAACAACTTCAGAACAAAGGAATGATCTACATATCTCTTAGCCAATTTTGCATCGGTCTCAGGCGATGCTACAAACCTCAGAAATAATTCATAGACAACTTGTAAATGAGGCCACGCAGGGTCCATGGATGGTTCATCATCTTCTACATCAAAAGACTCCAAAACTTTGTTCTCGCGTGGTGGTGAAGTAAGTGTTCTGAATAAGTTTACAGAAACCATCTTAACAATTTCTTGCATCGTAGTTTCCGAGAATTTCCCATTCGCAGAAGACACATAATCCACAAGCTCTACCAATGTTTGTCTCTTGATATCCTTCTCCTTAAAATTCTTAGTGGGGTCACTGAAGTCAAACACAAAGCAGCATAAGTTGACCTTTCTGATAAACAAGTTTGGCTTTTCAGAATTAGGCACATCTCTGAAACTAGGCAAGGCCTCGTAAGAAGGAACAGGAGCAGTCTGATTTCCATTCAGTTTTGCATTCACAACTTGGGCAAACTTACTTCCATAACCTTGTCCTACATTTGCAGATGCAGCACTCGAATTTGCATAGAGGTTGCTGGATAAATCACCGTTTCTTGAACCGGTAGAAGAATTGTATGAGGAAGTAGAGGTTCCCCCTCCCTCGCGATTTTCAGACGACTTAGATGGCTTCCTTGGGAGCCTATTGAGAATCTGTTTGATCATTCTTTTGAAAACTAAATCTACAATTTCAAAACGCCACAAAGTTTGAATAACAACAGCAAATAAATTATCCCAAGGAGCCAAGCTAAGGCAGCAGAATTATTCCAAGCCAAAGGAGATTATCCGTCCCATATTGTTATAGCTGCCACAGAAGAATATGCATATTCAAAAATAAATACCGGCAAAAAAAAACCAATTGCTTCATTTCCGAAATTAGTGGGGGAAAAGGTAATCATGCATTGAAAATTGGATAATCAGAAGTACTTGATAATTCAGCAGATTCAGATAATGTGATCAAGCTCCAGATGACCTGGCTCTTCCATTCGGCTGAAAAGAGAAAGGGATAATGAATTTTCACCTTTCCTTCTCTCAACTAGCTTATCCACCAACTGAAATAAATTAACCGGATCATAAAGCAACAAGATCTGACTACGATCTGGAAAATCGAGTTATTTAAAAGTTCCCCTAAACAAAATCCATAAAACAACAAATTAAAAAAAGAAACCCAAATAGAAGCCGCGGATTCGGTAACTAATGGAATAAAGGCGATGGAAGAATTTAACTAAATAGAATTTCAAAGAGAGAAAGGAAAATAAAGCAAGGAACGGTTTGATACTCACAGGTAAAAGTTAAATTGCCAAAATCTCTGCGGTGGGAGCTAGAAGGGGATCGAGATAGAACAATTAACAGCAATTAAATCGATGATTGTACTCGATACATACTGGTTTAAGCTTATGCTACTGTATTTGGTAAGCTTCTTTTTTCTCATTCTCTTACCAGACTAGAATTTTCTGTTTTTTTAGACTTTCTCATGAATTTCAACCTCAAAACCACAGTTTGATTTTATTTGTCAGAATCCTCTCAGTTCTAATTTTCTCCAGATAAAATATATTATTTGACCAATCTACCCTTGACAATTCACCCCTAGGCGTTTGACGACAGAAGGAAAAGGTTAAAAGTGGCAAAACTGTGATTTCAGGTGCTGATTCATCGCGAGTGGGGGATGGTTTAAACTTGAAAAGCAGGTCCCTGCTTGTTTTGGAAGTCCCAAAACCTCTTTTTGGCATCGAATTTCGTTCAAACTCCCACGCTCTCAAGTAGCGCGTCACGTCACGCTTCTCAGTCACTTGTTAAGGTGGTTCGTTTTCTAGCACAACTCCCAAAAAATTAGTAGAATACTTGAATTCTGATCACCAATTATTGTTAGCTTTTTATTGTCTCTGGTTTTGCCAATTATCAAATATAGCAAAGATATAAATCAACTAGATTTGCCCAAAGATTTTTCCTAATATAAATGAAACTTTTTGTTGAGGTAATGCAGTTCTCAAGCCCGTCTTTATTATGCTTTCAGGCATTGTAGCGTTAGAATTAGACTCTCTAGTAATAGAACCAAATCAGCTTATTTGACTTAAGAATAGAAATAACTTGAACACCGGGTCACTTGACTCAGGAATATTTTTGCCATTTCAAACATTATTTCAATTATAAAGACTAAAATATTGTTAACTATTTAATATTATCAATAACAGTCAACAATTCCAGTCTTGTTCTGTAGCCAATTGAAAACTTCGATATGATTTTTCATCAATCGTTTACAATAACCAAATTAAATTGTTGATTATGCTCTCAGTAAATGCAAAAATAACGAATTTGATAGCGTAAAGACTTTATTATTTGTTACCAACAAGTTCATCCAAGTTTTTCCCCAATTACATTTGAATGTGACCCGGGTCGTATACCTAACTATGATGGGTGAGTTTCCCATTAATAATTTTATGCATTCACAAGATTCAAGCCTAAAACACTACCTTAAATGATATGAAGTCAGTTGTCACTTGGACAGTAAAAAATTACTAGTATGAATTCAATAAGACAAGAAAGCAAATTTGAATGACATTTTATAATCATTCCAACGGATGATATCCTCAACAACAAATGGATTACTTGTACAAGCAGGCAACTGGAATTGTGCATTTGAATGCACAATATTTTATTGAATAACTTGACTGACCAACCATAATGGATTCAGGTTAGTCAAATAAAGAATTGTTCACCGAGAGATTCTTTCTTGGCAGAAGCAATGAATTGCAATGAAGTTCCAAGTCAATTAAAGATTCATCAATTTGATTATTTGATATGGATGCTCTAAAAGTCGTTAATGCTCTAAAGGTGTTGATAGTGTATCGCCCACGGGTTCAATTTTTTAAGATTGTATTGAACTTTCAAAATGTTTTGCTAACGCTCAGAATGTTTATTATTGTAGGTCAGCTAATCATGCAGCTCACCAATTAAATAGAGCAATTGACATCTCAACATATGAAGGGACATGACACAATACTTATCCACCTTTAATTAGAGCTATAATTGTTTATGATTCTATTTAATACAACTATCCTTCTTAAATAAAAGAAAACACCTTCCAACAACTAACGACTTGGTTCTGATGGTTGTACAAATAGAGTGTAATCTAAATCTACCAATATAAGAATCAGACAGTATACAATGTACAAACTAAGGCTTGTTTTAAATACATTCACTTTCGTTCTATGCCATCCAGAATAACATGACGTAAATTACCAAAAAATACATAGTTCCTTTGGCGTGCCACAGTCCTAATATAACCAAAATAAAATTATTTTCATCTGGGAGCAGCACATAAGCTCAAAAAAGGACTTGCAAAATCATATTAGAGTCCATAAGACAAATAATCGAAAATTAATAACATAAAAGAAGCACGAAACTAGAAAAACAAAAGACCTAAATTAGTGAAGTGAGAAGTCAATTAAATGAAAGCAACTTTACGTGAAAGGAAAGAACCTGTAATAATCAATTAATTCAATGGAAGCCAACAAACATCTAGCATATAAAGTGACTTGAAAGCGAACGAACTAAGCCCAATGTACTACTATTACTAAGTGTAAAACAAAAGCACATCATTAATTCACCATAGAATATCTGACACATGCACATGGATGTAACATCATAAATCTTCAAAAGTTAAGAAGACCTTTGCACCAGTAGCAGTTTCCGAATGTCACATACATAAACAAGAGGTCCTCCTTAATGATAGGTCGAGATTCAAAAAGGGAAAGTCCAAAATATCACATGGAGGAACAAAAGCCAAAACCAGCAGCCTGTATTAACTCATAGACTGATTGCATTTTTTACCAAAAACAAAAAAATTATAGAAAAATAAAATCCTCCGAGGCACAGAGCAAAAATGAAGACAAAATGAATGCATTATTTTCAACATTCTGATGAATTACATAAATATACAATCATATCCCTGGTTATACACATCTATCAGTTCACCAACAACTAATTCTGAGATTTACCTGGAAGCGTTCAGAATGAAGTAGCAGATGGTCATCATTTTTTCTTGAAGCAATGAAAAATGCAATAAATTCCCCCATAAAGAAGCCATGCAGGAGAGTTAGCTATTTTAGCTTCGATATTCTGTGAACCGTGGCAATCAAAGTTCAGAAATGAGTTGCCGAAACATATGTCATCCGGGTTCAAAGTGTTGTCAATCACTGAACTGGCCTACAATTACCCTTTGAAGAACAGTATATTCAAGAGGAGGTATAGAAAGAAACATACAATCACCCACCTCAAACAATTATTAGCGGGTACACAGAAATATCCAAATTAATGAATCAAATAGAAAAGGAAAAACCCATCACAAATTACTAAAACATAATCCCATAAACCTCAAGGTTATAACACTGAATCATCTTCTTGATATCATCTCAATGTTCAATTAATGCAGTTTCAGTTTCAGACAGCGGAGCCGCAAAATATGGTTAATTGAACTCATCATTAAAAATGTACATATCCAAGCAGGAAAATGAGGCGTGACGCCTTTTAAAAAAACAAATTGCAAAGAAGAGTGTGATAGAAAAGACTCGCAGCCAGAGCAACATACCGAGTAAATCCTCATACGAATCAGCTAATAGGGGTGAATCCATAAGCAAAGGGGGTGAGAAGACTTGATCATGAGGTTCCTCGATGTCGTAAAAAGACCACTGTGCATCAGATATTGCACCATTTGAAAGAGCCGTAGAGAGAAAGCTGTTTATATGGTCGTGATCAGTTAGAGAATCCAAACTGTTCAACAATCCTGGTAGACCATTTAACTTGCTCCCAGCTTCACCGTTAATAAATTTATTCTCAAACAAGGCAGTGTCTTTGTGGGATGTAACTAGCCTCTTATTATTTCTCGGGGTTTTGTTTACTAGACCAAAAGGAGAAAACCCAGAAGCTGATAGAGGTAAGAAGAAGTGCTCAGGACTTCCACCAGAGTTACTATCACAAGATGATTCGGAATTCAAGGACTGTGCAGATAGAACTGCCTTTCTTACAGATCTTTTCAAGTCTAGAACATAAGAATTATTACTATCTACAAATGCAGAAAACCAAGACTTATATTCTCACATGAAGCAAACAAAATGCAAATTCTTCTGTAACTGATAATGAATGCCTTCAGCAAAACATGAAAAATGGGGGCAAAGAAATATATCAAACCTTGTGATATGTTTTCTACGCGATTACTTGACAAAGACTGATCCAAAGAATTTATCCCTGATATATTTCCCATTTGGTTGGTGTGAGATAAGGTTTGTCTCTTTTGCACATTTCCCCCTTTTCCAGAAGAATTTGGGGTCAAACTGAATATATGTGGCAATTTTAATGCAGGGGAACTGGAAGACACCTTGTCAAGCTGCATAATAAACATTTTGGAAGTTACCTCAGAAGCATCATCTGAACAACTTTCCTAATATTTGAGCAAAAAAAGTTGGAAAACAAATTCAGTTTTGAATTTGGAGAAAGAATTCTGCATTGTTAGGCACTTAGCTTCATGCACAACAAAAAAGTCATTTGTCGACACTTACCAAGGTCCTTCCACTACTCTGAGCCTGCAAGGGTGAGTTTGCTCAGCCATGATGTTTGGCCATTGGTGGAATATTTGAGGATATATTATTCACTTTCTCAATACACTCAGATATGGACTTTTCTATTGTCAGAGCCACATCCTTTAGTTGGTTTATAAGCACCTACAAAGAAAAGTATATAAACAAAAAAAAACTTGAGATAGTATAAAGTAAACAAGTGTAGTTTTTGTGTAAAAGAAAATGCAGAAATCGAAATTATATATTAAAACTTATTGCTCAAAACAGACAACATTCGAGATTTGCAGGATTATATGCCCAAAAAATCCTTTTTGGTTCTCTCTTTAGCCTTATATTATCTCTAAGAGGTCGTCCTCCACTAGCTGGTTTTTGTGAAAAACTCCATGTGTTCAGGTGTTGATGGTAGGCAGGCCTATATTTCTTGGTTTTAATATAACTCCTTACAAGTGTTGCTTCCATCTACTACTATCCTAAAAGAATCAAGCTAGAAAGAACAACAAAATAACCCATCACATGCACAATTGAAAAAGATAACCCCGTAAGTTCAAACAATTCCATTGAGTTGAGTATGATTTTATGTATGATAGATTCTACTATACTGGGGATATCAATGAACCCATTTATTGAAATTGGTCAAGATGTGTAAATGCAAAGTGGATTCTGTTAATGAACCCATTTATCACTCAAGAAGAAAAATTTGTGGGCAGTTCGATGATAACCACGCATTAAGTGAAAGAAATAAATGTATAAAATAATTTCAAATTACAACTCTAAAAGGTATGAGCACAAGTATAACCCTTCGAGAATAGAAATATATAAAGCAGCACCTAAATTTTTTAAGCTACTACTCCGGAGAAGGATCTATCTCATTAAAAGACATCCTACAATCCCAAACACCATCCAGCAAGATAGCAAACTAAAAAATAATATGAAATCTAACATGTCTAAATAGCAGAAATCATTGTGAGACATGCTAACCTAACTTGTCTTTAGGAGAAGCTACAAAAATGTATATTTTTCATCTTGATAACAGCATAAATCTCAGGAAACAAAAGTACTGAAGTGGATATTATAGAATAAACTTATTAGTTATTACCTGAAAACTAGCAAGGTGTTGCTGATGTTCTGTAAGAGTTGCAGCTAAAGACTCAGAATGGCCAGTCATACCACCATCATGGGCACTCTGTAATAAGTCTGGACCTTCTCCCTCATTTGCTTTGGCCTATAAACCAATTATTACACAAAAAAATCTCAAAATCATGGCATGGAAATTAAAATACTTCAATGCAAGTACTAAAACGCACATTCTTTATTTGAAGCTAGAAGGAACCACTTCAAAACATATGTATTACAGCACCGGTTAATATATCTTACTCCAGAAGTTTAAAGAATTTGGTTCCAGAACATCTTTAAAAGCCATAGCTTACATTTCATGAACTTCATGCAATGAACAAAGCTTTAGTAACTTCAATAATTCAATAAAACAGCTACAGAAAGACAAAAGGCACACCAGATGGAGAGATTGTTTGTGAATGCATTGCAATGCATGTAATAATTTCTGCAACATCAACAGTGTGTTGGACTCTTCCATTTCCATCATCAAAAGGAGCATGCATTTCATCCTTCACTTGCAGATATGAAGAATTCATATTATTCTTCGTCATTTCTTTGTTTACATTAATATAAGACCCATCATCTGGTTCCTTGTCATCCAAATATGCATCTGAAAAAGGAAATTGTGCACTCTGATCCATAGCTGCAAGCAACGATGATCCTGAAATGCGATATCTGAAGAAAAGAATATCACTAATCAAAATTGTTTTATTATATAACATACATACAAAGCATCCAAAACAAAGTATAGTATTACCACCTATGCTCTCGATGAGCTATTATGTCCTCAATCGGACCTGAAGCAAGAACTTCATGTTGACCTGTAAAGAAGATTATATAGAGTAAAGCTTATCGCAAGGCATTATAATGAACCAGAAGCAGCATTAAATACAACAGTCATCTAACAGACTTGTAAATGGAAGGACTCTATTAAACAACAATCGAAGTTCTACTCCACTCATCGAAATGACTAAGAAATTAATTACTGTTACAGAAAGAAAAAGTTTCATCAAGGAAAACCATCACAAAAGAGAACCTACTCAACAATTATCCATTCATATGCAATCTTGTTCACTTAATTAAGAAACCAAGGACATGAGGACAAGGTTAAAACAATGCCAATATTGTTGTCGACATAATAAGATCTTGAAAAGGTCAACAGAAAGTTGTTCAAATCAATCTTTAAGGTAGATCTGACATGTTTTGATCAAAGATTCATAACAATAATGCAATGGTCAAGGAGAAGCGTATACAGCTACAACCTGCAACTATGTCAACAGTGATATTTCACTTAAAAAAATCAACTACAGTGCCAAACGCACTAAGCCGTTAAATTTGGATGCCAAACCAGAAATACAGAATACGGTAAATTGAACTCACTATTACGAAATAGTATACTCCCACAACCGAGTAGCCTTTGAAATTAAATGGGAATTCTGACAAGAGCTTGATACAAGATCATCCCACAATACACTTTCCAACTTAACTTTGTTCCTCAAATCATGCAATTTTTCTAGCTCTTGCTGCAAGTAAGCCTGGCATCCAGGTTTTCAATAGAAAAAGTGAGAAAACACTCAACTTCAAATAGGCTTATAGCTTGAACTCTAAAAAAAATACAAATATGCTTCCTCTTAACCTCTTCTGCACAAAGACCACGGAATTCAGCAGTCATTTCATGAGCAAGATTGGACCACATTGCCTGTCTTTGTACTGCTGTTTCAGCATGTTTGAGAAACCTCCTCCTTTCAAGAGCTATTCTGGGCTGTTCATAATAAAATCACAACCTACTGAATTCCCGCAAAGTTCATCTTCTTCACAAAAGAGAAATTAAAGTCAAAGAAAACAATAAACAGGATTGTTTTTCCTCAAATATATCCCAGCTCATAAGATACTCTGTAATAAAGCATTTGCATGAATATGAGAAGCATCATTATTACTCATCATACTAACAATTCCATGTCAAACAGAAAAATGATCTTCACATTTGTAAAAAAGAAGGCATGGCATGTAACAATATAGCACATTATAGAATGAAATTAATACACCTTAAAAGATATAAACTAAACCTTGGAAATTCAAAATGACTGTCCCATTTTGTTATCCCCTTTTTGGACTGAATTGGTGATGGATAACAAGGACGATATGCCACCAGCTACCAATACCAGGATCTCACCTCTACCAATATTCATTTACTCTTGAGACATATCTAAGGAGACAGGAAAGTTTTTGGTCAACAATGATCGAAATTTTGCAAACCATGTAACAATGTACGTGTAGCATTTTACTTGCGGTTTAGTTAATGCATAGGTAGCACGGAAACGGATAAGGACACCAGGAAGGCCTTTTTTAAAAAATGCCTAGGAAACTTGGGGGAAACATGCCGAGTTTCGGTTTCCGAACGGACACGAAACGGGAAAACGCCAGTGTCTAGGAGTTTCCTTGCTACCTAGGTCAATGCCAATAGATAAACATTTCAGCAGTCGCTTATCCTATATCGGTGCTTTTCACTTCCATATAATCCAAAATGGCATTAATTACCTGAATGTCTAGATTGTACATTATTTTATTCTTATCAGAAAAATAGACAATGCACCTTCTGGAGTCCCAGTCCCACACCATTAATCATATTGATATTTCTCACTTTTACTCTATATACCTAAAGCACACTACAGAAACTAGTCTTCACCTTTGTTAAGGGAAGCAGGGTAGCTGCATGTTGAAAGGCTACATCAGTTAGAGAAGCAGGAAAGGGATTAGAAGACGCATCAGCAACAAATGTCAGTCTATGAACCTCTCGCAAGGCATAAAAGGACAATTGCCATAAAAGTTCAACAAATCTGCAGCAGCATAAGAAACTCCAATAGATAAGTGAAAGAATACCTATGCTAGAATGCAAGATTGGAAGGCAAACGACTCATAAACAGTTAAATCATTTTATATTATTAACCAAATTTAAATTTAATTACTTCTATTCAAGTAGATCTTTTCAAGTATATTCCAGTTATGTGCCAGTGTTTGTACTCAGAATAGCTTTCATCAGGGCATTTCACCAATAAAACAACAGTTTTGTAGCTTCAACAGATAAGTTACGCCATTTTTGAATAATTTTGCTTTAATGCTTCATACCCCTGAATCCAACAACCTCCCTGAGGCCCAGAATCCCATTCTAGACTGCCTAAGCTAGATACCAACTCAATTATAACAATGCAGAACTCGTTATACTGCATTATGAGTACTAACACCTCTCTCTATAACAGATTAACAGCTGAACACATGGTAGGCAGCACTAAAACATGAACAAGTATGAAGAATACAATATGCATGGTTTGTCCCCGGAAAGAAAAAACTAAAATAAACTTTCAAACTCTTATAAAAGACAAAAAATAAAGGAATCGATATATAATTATATATAAAGCCCTACCTCTGTCCACAACAAGTAGCAAGTGACGAAACTCTGGAATTACTCCTCGGAAGCGCCACTTGAGATTCAAGCTCACTAATAATACCTTGGACAGCCTATCCACCATAAATGAATTTCCAGTTCCAACAAATACAAATGTCTCAGAAACAGACATGATGCATTACATACCTTACGAAAATCACGCGACTGTGCCGAATCAAAAATCGGCCATACTTTGTCGAAATTCTAAAAGATCGCAGCATCAACAATACAAAAACCAAATTAATTAGACTCTTCAACAAAAGAAACTGCCATAAAACTAACAAAAACATTCGCACACATGTACAAGTCGATAAGGAAAGTATATTTACTTTAGCAGATTGGACGGGGCCACGAAGAGTGGAAAGGATGAAATAGAGAAGCTGCACTCCCAATTTAGGGTTGGAGTGGGGGAAATGCCCGAGACGGGTGCCGTTGGATGCTCCGAGCCCGATAATGTTGGGATCCATCCCCAAAAGCAAACAGTTGGTGTACATTGCACTTTCTAGCTCTATCTCCCTCTCCTTCTCCCTATCCATCATCATCCAAAATTCACTCTCCGTCCCTTCTCTTTATCCTTTCCGGTTTGCTGATTCCGGTTGGTTTTTGCTCGTTGTTCTTGTTCTTTGTTACGATTGGAACTTTTTTAAATTGGTGGTCCGTCGACAGCAAGTTGATTCTTGATTGGACCCAAAAAGGACTGTGAACAAAGAAACTGGGACAATTGGGTTATACTTTTAAATACGAAGGGCAAATATTTTGAAAACGGACTCGCGTTATCGGGAATTTGAAATCAAAAGTAGGAAAAGGGGAGGAGTGTGAGGGGCGAACGTTCGCCGATGAAATAGTTGCCGCCCAACTTCGGATCGTTTTAGCTGTCGTCATTTTCTAACATGACTGATATGTATTAGTCTTTTAGAAAAATAAACATATATGAACTTTAATTCTAATAATAATAAACATATTTTTGTGAAATTTCCTTAGCTATTTTGAATTAAAAAATAACAAAAAATATCTTGCTAATAATTTTGTATCAATAGATTTTTTTGCTTTAAAATACTAAAAATTCCATTTTGTAAAATAGAAATTTTATTTATTAATAATTTCGATTGATTTTATCTTTATTTTTAAATTTGATGATTTTTTCAAGAATTTGAATTTTTAAAAATATTAGGTATCAAATTCAAGATATTCCAACTCTATCTTGAAAGATGTACTAGCTATATTATGGGAAATAAGATGACGTTTATTACATCTGATCTTCCAAACTTCTTTTTCATTTTTTAGAAAACAATGCTAAATTATAATTTCATCATTTCCATTCATATAGTCAGTACCATTGATGTAGAGGTCGTTCGTTGATAATAATTCAAAATATGTTCATCTAATATTAAACATGGTTAAATATTATATATGTAGAGATATGTATTTTTGAATCGAATTTAAGACTTCTCACTTCTATTTTTGATAGGTGTACCAATTGGACTACACACCCATTTAATCGGTCCCACATGCAAATTTATAGAATCAAATTCCTAAATTCTTAAATATACGTTAATCATACCATCTTTCCTTCATTCAAATAGTATAGTGCCATCAACTATGAACAACTTTGTTTACACAACCAAATATTGGCTCACTATAAGTATATTTCCCTCTTTTACGTTTCTTATTATAATGTACTCCTCTGGCAGATTTTAAATCTGTTTTAGTTCACCCCTATGTAGTTTCAAAATTTACACTTAAAGGATTTCATTTTAATTTCAATCCACTTAAGTTCTCAATATCAAGAAGAAAATGGAATGAGTATGCAAATTTCAATTGATGAATTTAGTAATTAACTTAGAAATTGGCAATTTGGATGAGGATGAAGGCTGAAATGTGAGAGCATTGCTTTGCTTAGGTGCCAAATTATCCCATTAAGAAATAAAACGCAGGGGAGAACAAAATTCGGTTTGGTTCGAAAACCGAACCGAACCAAACTAAAAACTGAAAATCCAAAAAAGTGAGAACCGAAAACCGAACCGAAAAATTTCGGTTCGGTTCGAAACATGGTCAAACCGAAATTTCCAAAAATTGTTAAAAAATTCTACTTTCCGAAAGGCCTAAACTGATGCAGCGGTCTATGAAAAACTTCGAAACGATAAATTAATAATTAAATTATGAATAAATTGCAACTTCAACTACCGAAAAGCGACTGAGTTCACACCGTAGTGACTTTGAATCGTTGCCCGTTTTCAATGAGAAAAGACATAAAAACTAACAGTAACAAAATTTGGCAAAATGCATATTCAATACCAATAATCGCAATTCAAGAACAACTAAAAAACTAAAAAGTAATTAACAACTATGAATTCGTTATTTTCCAAAAGTAATATTACAAAAACAGAAGCTACATGACTCTCATCATGTTGTCAAAATATGTAGTCTTGAAGTTCGATATCAAAATCCAATTAATTAATGAAAGACACACCTGAAAAAAATAAGGACATAATTAATAAAACTCATAAAATGTTACAACAATTTTACAACCATGTTTCAACAACAATACAATGTATTTTTGTCCAACCCCTTTTACAACACATAAATTCATATCACCAAGTTACAACAACACAATATCAAATGCACATAAAATTTGAAATCATATATTAGTACTACATTTAGTAGACTCACTTGTGCTTGTAGTGTCAACTCTTAATGCCATAAACTCTGCATATAAAAATTCAATAATCAGTTTATAAATTATAATAAATTCAATATATATGTGTAAATATATATATTTTTCAACAAATATAAAATATGTACCTTTCTCAATTTTTTCCACATCTTCATTATTTTCTTCTTCATACAGGGGAAGATCTCCTTCGCGAATCCAATCTTGAGCACAAATCAAACTTTCCACTACTTTAGGAGATAGTGAACTCCTATAAGGATCAAGCACACATCCACCGGTA
>CATIWQ010585257.1:0-13078 GCA_949673415.1 Euphorbia schlechtendalii
GACTAATGTCTGGCTTGAAAAGTTTTTTGCCAATCGCTTAAAATACAGCAGCAGAACTCGGCATAGTGAAACAAATGGTCAACCATTTGAAAGCCCGACACCAAACTTCAAAGCTCTTTCTACAAAACATTAATACATGAACCATGTTTTCAAAACTCTTGCAATAGGGGCATAGATCATCATTCACCATTCGTCAACCTCTTTGAAAGAGAAATAAATTGGTTGGTTATCTACCATGAAAAGCTAACCATTCATAAAATTTAATCTTGGCTTGCATACAAGCCTTCCAAATCATGTCAAAAATGGCTTCCAAAGGATCCCAACGCAGAGTAACATAGAAGCCCAGCCGTGAAATCTTTGTTTTAGATAGTGATGTCGAGGGAATCAAACATGATACACCTACAAGACAACAACGACGTTAGAGGACTAGGTCGGAGCTTTCCGGCATAGTCACTCTGGTGCCTAAGTTAGATTTAGATTCAGGGGAATAATGTAGAATAATGGAGTTGCTTAGTGATTGGTTGCTTACCTCCTCAATGACCATCAAATCCTAGAAGAGGAGACCGTTAAGTTCAAAGTAGTGGATATGTTGAACCTCTGAAAGATGGTCTCAATACTGTCTTCTCAATGGCTATTTTGAATTTCTTAAAGACTGTCAAATGGCTCTCTCGTGAGAAACCATGTGTCTATGTGTTTGTGGATTGAGATTAATTGGTTTTCATGAGCCGTATGAGTCTCTTATGGAATAACATTTACATTTCCCTATTATCAAATAGGTCCCATAAAAGTGTATCCTCACAACTTGGTAAGGTAAGAAAATGCAAGGCATCGTCCACCCCATCTTGTTGGCTAAGAGCTTATGTGGCGTTGGGCTGGAAAAGAGTAGAGCAAGCGAGAAGAATCTAATTGCAGAGTTGATTGCAACGTTCCCGAGCTGAGATTGGCAACTTATGATGCCGAAAAGGTCTGTTGAAAGGGTCATTACCAAAGAGAAAGTTACAGCCCTATTGCACACTTGTTGTTTTAGCATGACAAGAGTGAAAAAGGTCGGGAAATAAAGATTGCAAAGAATACTCTGCTATCCAATTGTCAAACAAAAAAGAAGAGCTATAGCCATTCCCAATCGAAACGCGACATTTGGAAGAAAAAAAATGCCAATATGAGGAAACAACTCCAGCCCATATTGGCGATAGCCTTGAATGATCAGTATTAATTACATCAAAACATGAAAAATACCCCGACCTAGAAGCAAAAAAAAGAACCATAAAGAATGTCGGTCACAGGTTCACAACTTCCAAAATCATTAACTAATTTAAAATCTCGGATGGATAAACCTCCCAAGTGTTTTATTAAGGTTATAGAGTTCCAATTAACTTTTCTTATTATCCTGTGCTATCCAAGTCCCCGTGCCATAAAAGATTCTCATCATATGGACCAGCTTCAAATTAACTAGCTTAGACATCTTAAATAGAGACATTAAGTAAATGGGAAGGGAGGAGAGTACCGATTTAATTAGTACGTCACAGCCTGCATAAGATAAGCAATTTCCTTTCCAATATGCAAGTCACGGTTTGAACTTGACAATTAAGGGATCCCAATTGGAAGCATTTTGATGTTTGGTAGATAGTGGAACTCCCCCAAGTATTTTACCTGTAGATATTGTTGCCGACAACCTAATTGAGTAGCACATGATTGTAGCGTGTGATCAGTCACATTTATACCCAATAGGAGCTTTTTTTGTAATTTATTTTCAACCCTGAGATAAGTTCGAAACATTTCAAAACATGAATAAGATTTGGGTTGACACTTTCATTAGCACGAAGAAACATGAAGTGTCATCCTCGAATTGTAGTAATAAGAGATCCGACAAACCATTGTCTAATTGAAAACCCAACAAATTCCTTCCCGGATGCTCACATAAAAAAGTTGTTTATGACCTTCGGCTTCTAGTATAAAAATAAATAGGGATAACGGGTCACCTTGCTTAACGCCCCTACGAAGCTGTATTAGTAGGCTTGGAAAACCATTAATTAGGACTCAAGTTGTAGAGTTCCGCCTACGGCTAGAGAGCCAAGCAAATCGAAGTGCTCATTTTGTCTTCCATATCACTAGCCTAACCACTATTTGTAAAAGCACTCAGCTCCTTATTTCCTCCCATCTTATAGAACAA
The DNA here is from genome assembly GCA_949673415.1 of Euphorbia schlechtendalii. NCBI lineage: Eukaryota > Viridiplantae > Streptophyta > Magnoliopsida > Malpighiales > Euphorbiaceae > Euphorbia > Euphorbia schlechtendalii. The sequence goes on from CATIWQ010585257.1 coordinate 2,171, forward strand.
TCCAAAATTGATAGTAAACTCCAAATACCTCAGTACCCTCCTTAATGGTTTTAGATGAGATTTTGTTGGTTTTTCCATGTACCATTTGACAAGACTAACCACTAACATCATATTAATGGACACGAATACGGTAACTTTGAAAAAAATATGCATTTGGACATGACTAGAACACACTATTAAAAAATTAGAAATGTATGTATGTATGTATGTACATATATACATATATGTACTACTAAATGCATCAATACCCCCTAAAGTTGGATTAGAAAATAGGATGCCACCCTCAACTTTCAAAAGGACCAGTTATCCCCCCCCCAACTCGGCAAAAAGGACCAGTTACCCCCCTTAACTTGGCAAAAATGCACCAGTTTGCCTCCTCGATGCCACATGTCAACTTCTGGTAAGAGAGAAAAATCAGATAAATGACATATTTGAAAAGTCAAACCAACCAGATTCTGACACGTGACGTTGATGGGGTTAACTGATCATTTTTGCCAAGTTAAGGAGGGTAGCTGGTCATTTTTTCCAAGTGAAGGGGGGTAACTGGTCCTTTGGAAAGTTGAGGGTGGTATCTGGTTTTCTTAGCCCATGCTATGTTTAACCACAAAGTCGCACCGAACTCAAGATTACCTCCCACCAAGAAGTGAGATCTTCAAAGAGAAAGGAATTCATAGCTAGAGGAAGGCATTGTAATGTACATTCCGAACAACTTAAAAGCCTCCCTCCAAACACGGGAACTATTTGAGCAGCGTAACACCGCATGATGAGCCGTCTCGATGTAGTCGCAAAATGGGCACTTGTCACTCCCCACATTCAACCAACCTCTGGTGAATAAGATGCTAGAGGTTAGTGTTTGCATCAATAACTAAACGAAAAACTTAATTTTTTGCATCACTATAACTCTCCAAATCAACTTGTAGTTTATACAAGGTTCCTCCCGATGATATGTTTGATAAAAATAATGGTAAAATAAAGATGTCGAAAACTCACCATGCACGGTTTCACCCCACCAAAACCCATCAGCCTCCACCGCAAAATCCAGTTCAGCCTGTTGCCCAATAATCCCGAGATAACAACAGCCTCGAATAGTAATGGGCACATTTGACCAATCCATTCTAGTAAAGAATCACACCTTTCCCTGCTTGTTAAATGAAGATTTCTTTTCCACACCAGCCTCGAGTACATAGCAGTCCCAAACAGCAAGCTCTAGCCCTCCTTAACCATGCAGCCCTTCCATTTACAAAGGAGATAGAGATCTCGGAACAATACGGACAATGATTGATTCAACGTCCAATGATCATGCCAAAAATATCTTCCCTCTCCATTCTTTATTCGGACACTACAATTAGTCTCAAAGATTTCCCAAAACTTGGAATTCTTTACATAATAAGATACTATACCATTCCATATATATGATAGCCTTCTTCCATCATAGTTCTTTATTAATTCTCAAGAAGAAAATCCATAGTGATTCACACACACAACGTACCATAATGAGTCATGACCACTTGTTCTTAACTTTCAAAGCCATTTCATGAGTAAACTACAATTGACAAGCTTGATGTCCCAGATGTACAACCCTCTTAGATGCTTTGGTAAAGAAATGGTGTCCCAACTTACTTTTCATACTCCCCTGGCCGATGCATCCCCTTTCCATAAGAAGTTTCTCATTAATTGCACAAGATTATCATTTACTGCACTCGGCATTTTGAACAAGGATAACAAATAAATCGGCAATGAGGCTAATACCGATTTTACTAACACCTCTTGACTGCTATAGGAGAAGCATTCCCCCTTTTAAGAATATAATCTATTCTGAAATTTTCCAATTAAAGAATTCCAATAAGACATGGGGATACGTTTATAACTAAGCGGTGCCCCCAAGTAAGTAATCGGAAAATGTAACACCATACAACCAAATTCTTTCGCACAAGCATGCAAACTAAGATAGCTCACACATGAACCCCCATAGTGGGACTCTTACTAAAATTTATATGCATGCCACAAATTAATTCAAAGCATATAAACAATCTAATGTACACAGGGATAAGAGACTCATCTGTCGGAAGAAAGCAAATCATGTCGTCCGCGAATTGTAAAAATGAAATGTCAGAATCCACGCCTTCAATGTGAAATCCCAGAATTAGACCATTCCTAATGCCCAAATTGAATATTTTCTTGAGGCCTGCAACCGCCAACACTAAAATAAAGGGAGAAATTGGGTCACCTTGCTTCACACCTCGATTAAGCTTAATCGGTAAACTCGGTTCGCTATTAACCAACACCGATGTGGCTGAGTTCTATCTACATTTGACCAGTTGTGCAAGCTACTTGTCGCCAAACCCCATTTACCTCAAAATCGCATGTAAATACGACCAAGACACACTATTATAAGCCTTTCAAAAGTCCAACTTCAGAATTAACCCCGGCTGCCTACTACGATGTATTGTATGTACAATTTCAGACATGATAAAGGAGCATTCATGAATGTTTCGCCCCTTCACACTATATTATTCAATTAACTTCTTCTACTACCTAGTTTGCTATTTGTAAAAAATGTTGGAGATTGTTGAACCCAAGTTAATAGTACTTCACATCACTTAAACATTTTGGAAATAGCAAACAGTTTAGTGTAGTGAAATAAATTGAGTACTAAGTATACTCTTAATTAATGAAGCTGACTTGAGTTTGTTTAAGGAAAAACAACTCAGTTTGCTGAGTAATTAATTAAGTTACGGCTTAGAGTAGGAAAAGCTGAATCTATGTTGAGTACTACATAGTTTAGAAAGATATAAACTCAGTTGTGCTGAGTTAGCTTTTATCAATTAATAGCTATATTATTTGACACTTAGAGAAATAAATGAAACTCGTGCTGCTAATGTATTCTGTGAGAAACAAAATATTCTTTAGATGCTTTTCTGGTTAAAAAGCGTTGAAATTAAAGAAAATTTCTAGTGGTCCTCACAAGATAAAAGATGTTAGTACGAAATGTTGGAGATTCCTCACTAAAGTCCAAGCAAAAGGAATTCTCTGTCATGCGCGGTTTCTTAGTGTCTTTGCGCGACTTTGCAAGCGTTAGCAATGTCAACCAATATCAAGATTTCACACGCCTCTCTAATAGATTGATTTGCTTAAAGACAAATGAGATTTTGTCAAAGGAATTTTATCACTCCTCAATGTTCAAAATTTCTATCTCTAAACATCTTAGAATCTGTCTCCAACGGGAAGATTAGAAAGATATGAAGAGAAGAGAAATTGAAGAACTGTAAGGATGAAAAGTTTGCAACGACTACTTCGCAAAGATTCAAGTATAAATAGAAGACTAAAGCAGATATTCAAACTTGGTGAATCAACTCGAAGTTCTTTAAGAGCTGAAACTGCACAAATACTCCCAGCTTCAAGAAATTCAAAATTCAAAATTCAAGCAATCAGCAAACAGCCATTGTTCCAATTTGTTTTTAATAGAGAGGTCACTCTTAGTTTTAATATTGTAAGGATTCAACGATTTATAAGTTGAATTCAGTTCACTATCTTTTATTCAAATCTTGAGTGTCAGTTTGGAAAGGGTACCAAAGCTGAGTTGAGTGGTAGTTAGAAAGAAAGGTACTTTTGGTAAAATTGTCTGCCCACTGTAAAGGCTGCTACGCCTAAGTAAGGATAGATCACTAGTAGATTTAAGTGTGGAGAAGATATCCGGGGACTGGTGGTAGGCTCGGGGCCGAACTAGGATAAATCAGGTGTTGAAGTTCTTACTTTAGCATTAAGCTTTATCACGTTCATCTCATCCATCATTCTTTCTATCTTAAAGTGTTTTTGCTTGAAAAACCAATCCGTGTTGAGTAGAGTACTCAACAAGTGATTGAAGATAAACTGTCCAACTAAGCTAAGCTAAGTGGTTTATAAGTTTTTAGACCCGCTCAACACACTATATATAACTCAACACGCATCTAAAAACTTAACCTGGTTTAAATATTCTTTTAAATTTAAAAAGTAACCAAGAAACACATTCACCCTCCCTTTGTGGTTGTTTATAAGCTATCTAAGGACTGAAAAATTTTACTATGAAGGATTCTGAGCTCACTTTGAAGAAATCCACCTCACAGACTTTACACCATGATCTCGGTGTGGGGAAGTCGAGCTAATCAATGTTAAAACCAAAGCGCTCTTGGGAGACAACCTAAGCATTTTTATTTTTGGAACAATTTATTATTTTGAGTACTTTTATTAAGTTAGGATTTAATAATTAGGGTTTTTAATTGTAGTATTTGAATAGGATTTAATTGGAATTTAATTAGATTTGAATATTAGCTATAAAATTGGATTTGTAGATAATGATTAGATACCCTTGATTAGGACTAACTTCTCTCTCTTAATGATGCAAGAGAATATAATTAGCAAGAGGAAGAGTCACACGGAATAGAGAAGAAAACATCGTAGAGTCACGTAGAGATGGAGTGTGAAGTGAAGAGTCACTCGCAAAGAAGAGACTTAGAGAGAAACAATCATAATTAATTCTAGATTCATTGAATCTCTCTCCAAGCGTGGGGTGACACAAGGGGTCATAATGGAAGTTACTCAAACACCCTAAGTCATTATTACACTGCCATGATTACACAAGGTCCCTCTTAATTATGGATAAAACCCTTTGCTTGATCCCTGAGCACATTTTTCTTATAAATTGGACCTTACCTCTCACTTTCACCCACACTTGCAAGTTGCGCTCTCTCTCTCTCTCTTTAAAAAGCAAAAGAAAATTTTATTCTCCTTCTATCTAACAAAAAATGGCTTCACCTATGCAATTAACTCCCTTTACCACCGCTAAGGACAATCCCTCTGAAACTCCAAAGACATGAATCCGCCACCAGAATACTGCCAAGAGAGTTCACGGCAAAGCAAATATGCCATGCAAAGCTTCAACAGCACCTCCATGTCTGGTACAACTCAGATCACTCCTCTCACCACAATCTTCATAGATACAGTCCATAAGGAGGAATATACCATTGAATCTTAGGGAGACTCTCCAGCAGTGGAGTCCAAGGATCAAACAGTTGTTTTGAGCGATGTCGAAGATGAGGAGCGTACACCTACATCTCCCCTAATCCTAGTTAAAAGGAAGGCTAACAATAGGAGTGCCAAGGCCACGGTGAACAAGAAGGCTAAGATGACAGAGACTCTCCAAAGGGAAGGTGTTCAACACCTTCGATAAGCTAGGTCCCCGTGGCATTTTCAACTGCTACAAGGGGGTAATGCCAAGGCCAGCCAAGACCGCATGCACCAAGACTATGGAGAGTCTTGGCATCAAGGCCTAGGTACTTACTACCTTCACAATGATCTGTTGGCTCCCACTAATCTTCCTCCCTTTCCCAGCACACCAAGAGTTGGTGTGGGAATTCTATTCCACCTTCTCCTTTAAGCAGGATTACATCAGCTACGATGAGCCCAACATCGTCAATTCCACCTCCATAGAAAGACCTTTTCTTAGTATCTCAACAATTTCACACGGATCTAGGAGTCACAGAGCCATCTGATGACATGTGCTATGATCCTCCCCCTAATTTTGAATCCATATAGACCTACTTATCTCTCTGTAATAATGATAGCAAGGTGACTTCTTGGAAATCCAGGGACTCCAAGGCCTGCTACATTCATAAACCTCAACTTCGCTATTGCCATAGGATCCTTGCTTCAACTTTTTTGATTGCCATTAGAGCTCCAAGGCCATCAACTAAAAGAAGCTACACATCCTTTAGAGCATGGTAACCGATAGGAGGCTCCACCTTGACGCATGGTTGGCCAAACAAATCTAATTCTATTTTGGAAGAGGGAGGAATCCTCTAATCTTGGCGTAGTGATCTTAGTGATAGCACATGGGATGGATCACTTTGATCCTATGGGCTACACTTCACTTCCCAAGACCACTCTACTAAACATGGAGAATTTGGAGACCATGCTCATGGTAGAGACCTTCTACGAGACCAAGAAGATGCGCCCCAAGCCATGCAAAGAGCTGAACCTCCACTCCTGCTGATCTAAAAGAAGACAAGGTGACTCCCATAGCAGCAACAGTTGACCAGCTAACCCCAATCGCATACATGGTCTTGCTTAAGAAGTTTACTGCTATTAAAAAGCAATACAAGGGCATGTTCAACAGCTCTCTATAGCTTGGTGTAGAGAACACAGATCATAGGACTAGCTGTGATGCCCTAGAATTCAACTTAGAGACTCTTTGTGATCACCTCCAACTCAAGCCTTTCAAGCATCAAGCACATCAGTGAGACCAGGATTAGGTCTTTGTAAATTCTTCCTCTCCACAGGGATAATTATAGTTACTTTTGCCCTTTTTCTCTTTCCTTTTTTAGGATATTTGAATTAGGGGCAATGCAAAAATCAAATGTGGGGAGGGGAATATATCTTTTTTCTTCTTTTCTTTTTGCTCTTCTTATTTTTATTTTTTACGACTTAGTCTTTTTTTGCGTTGAATTCTATCATTTTGCAATCTCAATGTAAAAATTTTGATTTTCTTGTATAAAAATCAAATGAAAAAAATGAGTTTTCCTATTTCTGTGTTCTCTCTTTGATATCTACAACAACTTGTTTTGTACTCTAACCTATTACAAAGAAATGAGGAAAATGAAAGAAGAGATATACCTTTATAATGACTAATTAACTAATTAACAATGACTAAGTTAACTAACCATACTTGGCATCAAGAGTTGTTTTTAAGAAAATTTTGTTTTAGTGACTTATTTCTGAAAGTCACTTTGTAAGATTTAAGTCCCCATCAATGCCTTAGATATTTAATTTTACCTTTTGCGTTTAGACTTGGTTTATTTCAACAAGGTCTCTGTAACTTTAGACCTTCATCGAGACCTTTTAAATTGCTCTATTTAAACTTTATGGTTTAGTTACTTGCTTTATTTTCTCTTTTGCTGAGTCATAGAAGAAATAGCATTATTCGTCTATCAACTGGGTGACGACTCTTTCATAACTACGCTTTTAGAAAGAAGAGCTTGACTTGGCTCATTGCTAGATGAAGTCTCTTTCATAGGACCAAAAAAGAAAGAGCATTGCTTGGCTTGTAACTAGACAATGACCGATTCATAAGTTTTATTTTCTACAAAGAAAAAAATAGAAAAAAATATTCAAAATTAACAAAAATGGAAAAAATTTGGAAAGAGAAAAAAAATATGTGGTCTTTTTTTCTATGTGTCTAGGGACCCCACCAAGCAAAGAGTCCAATAAAGGAGGTAGTTGTGAAGTTTTCCTTTGGATACTTAATCTCTTTAATCAATTTAGTCAAGTAATTTTTGGGTTTTCGTACAAGGTCTTTGTACTTTCTTAAGGATAACTCCTTTATTGGACTCACAATGCTTAAAAAGGAACTCTGCCATGATCTCAATGAATATTCTCAGTATCTTTGTGAAAATGTTTAGGGTCTTTGTGCATTTCTTGTTCTCTTTTCTTCTCGATCTTTGAGTTTATACTTGAGGGCAAGCATGGAATAAGTATAGGGAGATTTGATAGGCTGTAAATCCAACATTTTTTGGTACTTAGTTTCATATCTTTATAAGCATGTTCTTGTCTTTATCGACTTTTTTAATACTATTTTCTATCATTTCAGGGTTTTTAGGTGATTTGGATGAAGTTTGGTTAAAATGTCAAAAAATAGCATTCCATCGAGATCTCGATACTTTCATCAAGAGCACTAATTAGTCCCGGTGATTTACACAAATTCCAGAATGTGAGAAACACATCTAGTTGAAAGATAAGAGCATAAAAGCCAATTGATGATCACCAGCTTGGGCAAAGTCTATCTTCAAGCAGTTTTAGTTCAAAGAAGAGTTATTCTCCTTCATAAACTCTAGTTTGAAGAGAGGATAAACTCTATCATTGATCTCTAAGTAAAAGACTACAGATAAGACCAAAAGAGGAACAAGTGTAATCCAAGACTAAGAGCAATGGGTTCGGCTATATGACTATAAATATAAGCCGAATCCCATAAGAAGAGCAGAGTCGAGATTTCAAAATTTTAATAGTAGTTTAAGTTTTCTTAGTATTAGTTGTAATCCGAGTCCAAATTAGTTTAGAGTTATTTTATTTCCCTTTTTCAAACGCATAAATTTAATTTGCTTTCAATTTGATTCCATTTTACTTTTAAGTTTATTTCGATTTTTAAATAGTTTTCAAGTTCCTTTTATTCATTCGTAATTTTATACTCAGTCTCTTTAACTTTTATTATTTTTAGTTTTAGTCATGTCTAGCTAGTTTTATAGTGACTTGACCAAGAAAGGGTCAAGGCCATGTCTGATTAATGAGAAGACTCAAACCTGAACACAACAATCTACAAGTTGACTTATTTGCTGATCTTAGTACTTATTATTGTTGGATCCTTAGTCCCTCTATGGCCTGGTCAACCATAAGGTAAGTCTTTGTGATTTATTATTATCTCTAACTTTTGCATCCGTAATTGTTCCTAAGGAAGAGTAAGTGACACCAGTCTCTATATCATCACCAAGATTGGAGATTTAGCAATTTAACATCTATTAGGAGTTTCACTACCTTTCGGTTGGGGTTTAGGCTTTTCTAGTACTCATTGCGATGTAGAGAGTCATGGTAGATAAGAAGGAGATTATGGCATGAAGCACAGTTCCCATATGAAGTACGGAAGAGTTGCTAACGATGTACAATGCAGAGAGCTTAATATAAGTCCTTGTGCAATTTATCCCTTATCTAGTGATCATTATGATACATGGTTTTTTCCAATTGATGAAATCAGTCTTTACATAATAGTTTTACACTTTCTTTACGTTTTCAAACTCTCAATGATTTTTAAAGAAACCACTCCGGTCACTTTAGTCATTCTCTATTAGAATTACACAATTAATACCATCCTTGAGGATCAACCCCTATTTACTACTTACTACAAGTTATTTTTCTACGCAAGGATTATTTTTGGTGGTCTCGAAACCCATCATCAGCCCATGACTGGTCACCTTCTCTCGGGATCCTTGATTGCGAAATGTGCGATCCACTCAAAGAAAAAGAACCCAAAGATGCCGAGCTATCCACACTCTTTCTTTTTCGATTTCTGCTCTTTTGCCATTTCCCATGGTTGCTTATCCTCTTTCACCATATCACCCCATCTTTCATGAGTAATGACTGATTTAATAGTGTTGACAAGGGCTGAAGTTGAACCAAACCAACACAAATCATAATGAGATTGATGCCATTGAAATCATGGATCGAAAAATTTGTGTTGTTGTGTGAAAATTGATTGTTAACTAATAATTGTTCCAACTTTGATGCTATGGAAATATCATCCTCAAAAGACCCATTATCATTCACCTCCTCATCTGTCAATATCCTATATATATCAACCAACGGAGAGTTCTAGCCTCCTTTTGAAAACTATTTTCAATATTATGAAATACTATCTTTACTGGCACTAAGCCTCTCAATCTCTCCTCCAAATTTTTATGCCCCGACTTACTCCTTGTTAGAAGATTATGATTAGACTGAAGCTCATTCATCCCTACCTTAGGTTGCTCCTCCTCCTTATTTTAACCTTGTATAGGCTCATCTTAGTTTTTCCTCCCATGTGTTGTATTCCTATTAACAACATCAGGCTTCTGCAACTTCCTACAATCAAATGCCATGTGACCAACAGAGTTAAACATACAGAAAAAGGATGACATATTTTCAAATTGAAGCTCAACCCAAATCTCAGATGCTTCCCTCTCCACATACACTATGTTTGGAAGATTTGAGGATAAATCAACATCAACTACCACGCGAGCAAAATGGCCAAACGAACCCTCAATCGTGGCCTTATATACTTTGAAAAGAACTCCAAAGCATCCTATAATTTCACCAAGTATTTGTGGATCCCAATATTCCCACGGTAAACCTAAAATTCTCACCCATACCTACACATAAGTGCTATGTTGGGATGATGGATCAAAATTTGATACCCCATGGCTGAACCTTCCCAATTTTAGATTAAGGCCACCCTTACTCCAAACATTTTTGCTTCATATCAACAAACGAGAACATGAGGTGTTAATACCCTTTATCGATTGAAATTATCTTCCATTGCAATTGAAATCCCAAGATTCTTGATAATGAGCTTTAAAGTTATCAACTTTCCATGGTGCAACCCCTTTACCAGTAAGAGAATTCACACATTGTTTAACGCTATATCATATAATATTTGAGTAATCCTGACAAATTTAAACCCACCTTTATCGTTGACAACAACAACCTATCAAATAAGAGTTCGATCAGTCCTCCCTGTGCGATTTGTGCATAAAATGATTTCTTGGAAAAACCAAATAGATAGGGGCTTGACTTAATGGTTTCAAGTTTGGTGTAGAAACTTGTTTGAAAGACATAAAGAAATCAATAATTGAATAATCGGATTCCATATTCCCATCAAGATTCAAGAAAAGTACAATCTTGAATAAAGACTCAAAATTGATCTTAACTACCAAAAGACAACAAACCTGATCTATTTACTTATATGCGTAGCAGAATCAATCAAAAAACACTTGAAGAACAAAGATAATTAGAAAACCAGAAGGAAAGAAAACCAACCGAAATAACAAAGAGCTGATTCCCCCTAACCAGAATGAGGACATCATCGATGAAGATGGAAAGTAGAGGTGTTGTACTGGTCGTAATTAATTGTAGAGACCTTGAGTCCCACTCTTAGTTTGATTGACATTAAGAATCTACCGAAAAAGGCTGCATTGGCACCGGTGGCTAAGGCTGTTGGATTTATTACCAATAAATCATTAAGTGTGGTCTTACATATGTAAATTATAAATGTGTATGGCAATCATAATATTATAGTCAAATAAAGTTGTGATCAAATATTAAAGTTATTGACTATTGAGGTACCAATTATTG